>JBBYHK010192418.1:0-32994 GCA_038382065.1 Adansonia grandidieri | reverse complement strand
AAAAGCCATAATAATGCATGATAATCCTAAAAGGGTGATGGAAACATGGAAAGCTCACTAAAATGATGAAGATGCTGAAAAATAAAAAATAAAAGTGACGAAGTGAGAAATTATACCAACAAAACTTCACTTTTCAGCCAAACAGTTAGAGCAGCAAAGATGACTTGAATTTTCCCTTCTTCCTTGTTGTTAATAAGCAAGAAAAGAGAAAAACAATGACGTTTTGGTTCTGGTATGGATAAGGGCGATTTTCAGAATGTGTAGTGGTTGAAAGTGAGTGTTTTGGGGCATTTTTGGGTGCTAAGTAAAGAACAATGGGATTTGTTTTTTTTTTATGTTTGAAAGTGTTTTAGAAGTGAAAATGAGCTGGAATCTACCTTTTTTCAGTTGAGATAGAAATGGTCTATTTATACTAGCATCTTGGAGCCCATTTATATCTCTAGGGGGATAAAGTGGTGTCAGCTTGGTGGCTATAGGGTGGTTGTAGGGAGCAACTTGTTGCCCATGATGGGCATAGGGTGGATGGTTTAAATGCTGAAATGATTTTCTAGCAAATAGGGTGGTTGATGGTGATCTTAGTCAATAAACTTGGGAGTAGGGTGATCATGTAACATTGACCTTTTTTACCTAATTTAGACTTAAAAAAAAAATGTTTTGATTAGTTCAAAAGTCCAAATTCGTAATTTGACATGGATTTTGATCTTTTTTTTATACAAATAAACAAGTTAAAATTGAGTTTTTGATCAATAGTGGATGAGTCAAAAATGCTTAAACCATGGAAAATTATCCCAGACAAAAAAAGGCATCTACAATTGGTGCTTTGGTTTCATAAGAAAAACTTCACTTCCCACCATTTTTTAGAATCAAAGTTTCATTGCCAATTGGGATATATATGGATTCATATAATAACCTCATTTTTTTCATGATTTGGCACCATAAATACATTCTCCTCATTGGGATTAATGATGTTGATGATTTGGTTTCATAAAAAAAACTACTCTTTCTACCATTTTTAGAATTAAAGTTCATCTTTCAATTGGGATAAACATAGATTCACATAATAATCTCCTTTCCTTTAATGATTGGGCACCATAAATTCATTTTCTTCATTGGGATAAATGATATTGATGCTTTGGTTTAACAAGAAAAACTTCACTTTCCATTATTTTTTAGAATTAAAGTTCGTCTATCAATTGGGATAAACAAGGATTCACATAATAATCTTTTTCTTCTCATGATTGGGCACCATCAATACATTCTCCTTATTGGGATAAATGATACTGATGCATTTGTATCATAAAAAAACTTCTCTATCTATAATTTTTAGAATTAATGTTCACCATCGAATCAAACAAACAAGGATTCACATAATAATCTATTTTCTTTTCATGATTGGACACCATAAACACATTCTTCTCATTAGGAAAAATGATATTGAAGCTTTGGTTTTAGAAGAAAAACTACTCTTTTTACCAATTTTAGAATTAAAGTTCATCTTTCAATTGGAATAAGCATGAATTCACATAATAATCTCTTTTCTTTTAAGGATTGGGCACCACAAATTCATTCTCCTCAATGGGATAAATGAATTGATGCTTTGGTTTCATAAGAACAACTTCTTGTTCTACCATTTTATAAAATTAAAGTTCATCTTTCAATTGGGATAAACACGGATTCACATAATAATCTCCTTTCTTTTAATGATTGCACACCATAAATTTATTCTCCTCGCTGGGATAAATGAATTGATGCTTTGGTTTCATTAGAAAACTTTCTTTCTACCATTTTTAGAATCAAAGTTTGTCTATCAATTGGATAAACACTGATTCACGTAATAATCTCTTTTGTTTTCATTAGGATAAATGATATTAATGCTTTTGTTTTATAAGAAAAACTTCTCTTTCTATCATTTTTAGAAATAAAGTTCATCTTTCAATCAGGATAAACACGGATTCACATAACAATCTCCTTTCTTTTAATGATTGGGCTCTGCAAATTTATTCTCTTCATTAGGATAAATGAATTGATGCTTTGTTTTATAAGAAAAGCTTCACTTCCCACCATTTTTCAGAATCAAAGTTCCTCTATCAATTGGGATACACACAGATTCACGTAATAGTCTCCTTTGTTTTCATTATTAGGAACCATAAACACATTCTCCTCATTGGGATAAATGATATTGGTGCTTTGGTCTCATAAGAAAAACTTCACTTCTCATAATTTTTTAGAATTAAAGTTTCCTTGTCAATTGGGATAAACATGGATTCATATAATAGCCTCACTTTTTTCATGATTAGGCACCATAAATACGTTCTCCTTATTAGGATAAATATATTGATGATTTGGTTTCATAAAAAAAAAAACTTTTCTTTTTACCATTTTTAGAATTAAAGTTCATCTTTTAATTAGGATAAACACGGATTCACATAATAATCTCCTTTCTTTCAATGATTGGGCACCACAAATTCATTCTCTTCATTGGGATAAATGATATTGGTGTTTGAGTTTAACAAGAAAAACTTCACTTCCCATCATTTTTTAGAATCAAAGTTCATCTGTCAATTGGAATAAATATGGATTCACGTAATAATCTCCTTTTTCTCATGATTGGGCACCATCAATACATTCTCTTTATTGGAATAAATGATATTGATGCTTTTGTTTCATAAAAAAAGCTTCTCTTTCTACAATTATTAGAATTAATGTTCATCCATCAAATTGGACAGACATGGATTCACATAATAATCTATTTTCTTTTCATGATTGGACACCATAAACACATTCTTCTCATTGGGAAAAATGATATTGAAGCTTTGGTTTCATAAGAAAAACTAATCTTTCTACCAATTTTAGAATTAAAATTCTTCTTTCAAATGGAATAAGCATGGATTTACATAATAATCTCCTTTCTTTTAAGGATTGGGCACATAAATTCATTCTCCTTAATGGGATAAATAAATTGATGCTTTGGTTTCATAAGAACAACTTCTCTTTCTACCATTTTATAAAATTAAAGTTCATCTTTCAATTGGGATAAACATGGATTCACATAATAATCTATTTTTTTATAATGATTTGGCACCACAAATTCATTCTCCTTGCTGGGATAAAGAATTGATGCTTTGGTTTCATAAGAAAATCTTCCCTTTCTACCTTGTTTAGAATCAAAGTTCATTTATCAATTGGGATAAAGATGGATTCACGTAATAAGCTGCTTTGTTTTCGTGGTTAGGAACCATAAAACATTCTCTTCATTAGGATAAATGATATTGATGCTTTTATTTCATAAGAAAAACTTCTCTTTCTACCATATTTAGAAATAAAGTTTATCTTTCAATCAGGATAAACACAGATTCACATAACAATCTTCGTTGTTTTAATGATTGGGCATAGAAAATTCATTCTCCATGTTGGGATAAATGAATTGATGCTTTGGTTTATAAGAAAAACTTCACTTCCCACCATTTTTCAGAATCAAAGTCGTCTATTAATTGGGATAAACATGGATTCATGTAATAATCTCCTTTGTTTTCATTATTAGGAACCATAAACACTTTCTCCTCATTGGGATAAATGATATTGGTGCTTTGGTTTCATAAGAAAAACTTCACTTCCCAACATTTTTAAGAATCAAAGTTTCGTTTCCAATTAGGATAAACATGGATTCATATAATAGCCTCATTTTTTTTCAAGATTAGGCACTATAAATATGTTCTTCTCATTGGGATAAATGATATTGATGATTTGGTTTCATAAAAAGAATTCTCTTTCTACCATTTTTAGAATTAAAGTTTAACTTTCAATTAGGATAAATACAGATTCAAATAATAATATCTATTCTTTTAATGATTGAGCACCACAAATTCATTCTCTTCATTGGGATAAATGATATTGATGATTTGGTTTAACAAGAAAAACTTCACTTCCCATCATTTTTTGGAATCAAAGTTCATCTGTCAATTAGGATAAACATGGATTCACGTAATAATCTCCTTTTTCACATGATTGGGCACCATCAATACGTTCTCTTTATTGGGATAAATGATATTGATCTTTCGTTTCTTCAAAAAAAACTTCTCTTCCTATAATTTCTAGAATTAATGTTCATTCGTTGAATCAGACAAACATGGATTCACATAATAATCTATTTTCTTATGATTGGACAACATAAACACATTCTTCTCATTGGGAAATATGATATTGAAGCTTTGGTTTCATAAGAAAAACTACTCTTTCTACCAATTTTAGAATTAAAGTTCATCGTTCAATTAGAATAAGCATGGGTTCACATAATAATCTCCTTTCTTTTCAGGATTGGGCACCACAAATTCATTCTCCTTAATGTGATAAATGAATTGATACTTTGGTTTCATAAGAACAACTTCTCTTTCTACCATTTTAAAAAATTAAAGTTCATATTCCAATTGGGATAAACACGGATTCACATAATAATCTCTTTTCTTTTAGTGATTAGGCATCACAAATTCATTCTCCTCGCTGGGATAAATGAATTGATGCTTTGGTTTCATAAAAAAAACTTCTCTTTCTACCATTTTTAGAATTAATAATTATGTTTTAATTTGGATAAACACTGATTCGCATAATAATCTCCTTTCCTTTAATGATTGGGTGCCCCAAATTCATTCTCCTCATTGGGATAAATGAATTGATGCTTTGGATTTAGAAGAAAAACTTCACCCCCTAATTTTTTAGAATTAAAGTTTATCTGTCAATTGGGATAAACACGGATTCATGTAATAATCTCCTTTATTTTCATGATTAGGAACCACAAACATATCCTCCTCATTCGGATAAATGGTATTGATGCTTAGGTTTCATAAGAAAAACTTCTCTTTCTACCATTTTTAAAACTAAAGTTCATCATTTAATCGGGATAAACACAGATTCACATAGTAATCTCCTTTCTTTTAATGATTGGGCACCACAAATTCATTCTCCTCACTGGGATAAATTAATTGATGCTTTGGTTTCGTAAGAAAAGTTTCACTTCCCATTACTTTTTAGAATCAGAGTTAGTCTATCACTTTGGATAGATACGGATTCACATAATAATCACATTTCCTTTCATGATTGGACACGATAAACACATTCTCCTTATTGGGATAAATAATATTGATGCTTTGGTTTCATAAGAAAAGCTGCTTTTTCTACCATTTTTAGAATTAATGCTTGTCTGTCGATTTGGACAAACATGGATTCACATAATAATCTATTTTCTTTTTGTGATTGGGCACCATAAACACATTCTCCTCTTTGGAATAAATGAATTAATGCTTTGGTTTCATAAGAACAACTTCTCTTTCTACCATTTCTTAAAGTTAAAGTTCATCTTTCAATTGGCATAAACATGAATTAGATTAATAATCTCCTTTCTTTTAATTATTGGGTACACAAATTCATTCTCTTCATTGGGATAAATGAATTGATCTTTGGTTTCATAGGAATAACTTCTCTTTCTAATTTTTTTTAAATTAAAGTTCATTTTCTAGTTGGGATAAACATAGATTTACATAATAATCTCCTTTCTTGTAATGACTGGGCACCACAAATTCATTCTCCTCATCAGGATAAAGAAAAGGATGCTTTGGTTTCATAAGAAAAACTTTTCTCTCTACCAATTTTAGAATTAAAGTTTATCTTTCAATTGGGATAAACACTGATTTATATAATAATCTCTTTTCATTTAATGACTGGGCACCACAAATTCATTCTCCTTATTGGATAATGAATTGATGCTTTGGTTTCATAAGAAAAACTTCACTTTCCCACCATTTTTTAGAATCAAAGTTCGTCATCAATTGGGATAAACACAGATTCACAGAATAATCTCCTTTGTTTTCATGATTAGGAACCAAAAACATATTCTCCTTGTTGGGATAAATGATATTGACGCTTTGGTTTCATAAGAAAAACTTCTCTTTCTACTAATTTTAGAATTAATGTTCATTTTTCAATCGGGATAAATACGGATTCACATAATAATCTCCTTTCTTTTAATGACTGGGAACCACAAATTCATTCTCCTCATTGGGATAAATGAATTGATCTTTGGTTTCATAAGAACAACTTCTCTCTCTACCCTTTTTTAAAATTAAAGTTCATCTTTTAGTTGGGATAAACACGGATTTACATAATAATCTCCTTTCTTTTAATGATTGGGCACATAATTTCATTTTCCTCATTAGGACCGATGAATTGATGCTTCGGTTTCATAAGAAAAACTTCTTTTTCTGCAATTTTCAAAATTAAAGTTCATCTTTCAATTACAATGACATGGATTCACATAATAATCTTTTTTTAATCATTGGTCACTAGAAAATTCATTCTCCTTATTGGGATAAATGAATTGATGCTTTGGTTTCATAATAAAAACTTATATTTCTAGCATTTTAAGAAACAAAATTCGTCTTTCAATTGGGATAAACACGGAATAACATAACAATCTCCTTTCATTTAATGATTGAGCACCACAAATTCATCCTCCTTATTAGGATAATTGAACTAATGCTTTGGCTTCATAAGAAAAACTTTACTTCCCATCACATTTTAAAATAAAAGTTCATTTATCAGTTGGGATAAACACGGATTCATGTAATAATCTCTTTTGTTTTCATGATTAGGAACCATAAACACATTTTCCTTATTGGGATAAATGATATGATATTGATGCTTGGCTTCATAAGAAAATCTTTTCTTTCTACCAATTTTAGAATTAAAGTTTATCCTTCAATTGGGATAAACACGGATTCACATAGTAATCTCTTTTCTTTAAATGATTGGGCACCACAAATTCATTCTCCTCATCAGGATAAAGGAAATGATGCTTTGGTTTCATAAGAACAACTTCTCTTTCTAGCATTTTTTAAAATTAAAGTTCATCTTTCAATTGGGGTAAACATGGATTCGCATAATAATCTCTTTTCTTTTAATGATTGGGCACCACAAATGCATTCCCCTCATTGGGATAAATGAATTGATGCTTTGGTTTCATAAGAAAAACTTCTCTTTCTACCATTTTTAGAATTAAAGAGTATCTTTGAATTTGGATAAACATTGATTCACATAATAATCTCCTTCTTTATAATGATTGGGCACCCTAAACATATTCTTCTCATTAGGATAAATCAATTAATGAAATCAATTAATGCTTTGGTTTTATAAGAAAAACTTCACTTCCCACCAGTTTTTAGAATTAAAGTTCATCTATCAATTAGGATAAACACGGATTCATGTAATAATCTCCTTTGTTTTCATGATTAGGAACCATAAACGCATTCTCCTTGTTAGGTTAAATTATATTGATGCTTTGGTTTCATAAGAAAAACTTTTCTTTGTGCCAATTTTAGAATTGGAGTTCATCCTTCAATTGGGATAAACACGGATTCACATAATAATCTCCTTTCTTTTAATGATTAGGCACTACAAATTCATTCTCCTTATTGGGATAAATGAATTGATCTTTGGTTTCATAAGAATAACTTCTCTTTCTACTTTTTTTTTTTTAAGTTCATCTTTCAGTTAGGATAAACACGAATTTACATAATAATCTCTTTTCTTTTAATGATTGGGCACCACAAATTCATTATCCTCATCAGGATAAGGGAAATGATGCTTTGGTTTCATAAGAAAAGCTTTTCTTTCTACCAATTTTAGAATTAAAGTTTGTCTTTCAATTGGGATAAACACGGATTCACATAGTAATCACCTTTTTTTAATGATTGGGCTACCGCAAATTCATTCTCCTCATCAGGAAAAAGGAAATGATGCTTTGGTTTCATAAAAACAACTTCTCTTTCTACCATTGTTTTAAATTAAAGTTCATTTTTCAATTAGGATAAACATGGATTCGTATAATAATCTCCTTTCTTTTAATGATTGGGCACTATAGATGCATTCCCCTCATTGGGATAAATGAATTGATACTTTGGTTTCATAAGAAAAACTTCTCTTTCTACCATTTTTAGAATTAAAGAATATCTTTGAATTTGGATAAAGACTGATTTACTTAACAATCTTCTTCCTTTTAATGATTGGGCACCCTAAATTCATTCTTCTCATTGGGATAAATCAATTAATGCTTTGGTTTCATAAGAAAAACTTCACTTCCCACCATTTTTTAGAATCAAAGTTCGTCTATAAATTGGGATAAAAATGGATTCATGTAATAATCTCCTTTGTTTTCATGATTAGGAACCATAAATGTAGTCTCTTTGTTGGGATAAGTTATATTGATGCTTTGGCTTCATAAGAAAAACTTCTTTTTGTACTAATTTTAGAATTAAAATTCATCTTTCAATCAGGATAAATACGGATTCACATAAAAATCTCCTTTCTTTTAACGATTGGGCACCACAAATTCATTCTTCTTATTGGGATAAATGAATTGATCTTTGGTTTCATAAGAATAAATTCTCTTTCTACTTTTTTTTAAATTAAAGTTCATTTTTCAGTTGGGATAAACACAGATTTACATAATAATCTCCTTTCTTTTAATGATTGGGCACCACAAATTCATTCTCCTCATTGGGATAAAGGAAATGATGCTTTGGATTCATAAGAAAAACTTTTCTTTCTACCAATTTTAGAATTAAAGTTTATCTTTCAATTGGGATAAACACGGATTCACATAGTAATCTCTTTTTTTTTAAGGATTGGGTACCATAAATTCATTCTCCTCATCGGGATAAAGGAAATAATGCTTTGGTTTCATAAGAACAACTTCTCTTTCTACCATTTTTTAAAATTAAAGTTTATCTTTCAATGGGGATAAACATGGATTCCCATAATAATCTCCTTTCTTTTAATGATTGAGCACCATAAATGCATTCCCCTCATTGGGATAAATGAATTAATGCTTTGGTTTCATAAGAAAAACTTCTCTTTCTACCATTTTTAGAATTAAAGTGCACTTTTGAATTTGGATAAACATTGATTCACATAATAATCTCATTTCCTTTAATGATTAGGCACCATAAATGTATTCCCCTCGTTGGGATAAATGAATTGATGCTTTGGTTTCATAAGGAAAACTTCTCTTTCTACCATTTATAGAATTAAAATTCATCTTTCAATTGGGATAAATACAGACTCACATAATAATCTCATTTCTTTTAATGATTGGGCACCCTAAATTCATTATTCTCATTGGGATAAATCAATTAATGCTTTGGTTTCATAATCTCGTTTCCTTTAATGATTAGGCACCATAAATGTATTCCCCTCGTTGGGATAAATGAATTAATGCTTTGGTTTCATAAGAAAAACTTCTCTTTTTACCATTTTTAGAATTAAAATTAATCTTTCAATTGGGATAAACACAGACTCACATAATAATCTCATTTCTTTTAATGATTGGGTTCCCTAAATTTATTATTCTCATTGGGATAAATCAATTAATGCTTTGGTTTCATAAGAAAAAACTTCACTTCCCACTATTTTTTAGAATCAAAGTTCATCTATCAATTGGGATAAAGATGGATTCACGTAATAATCTCCTTTGTTTTCATGATTAGGAACTATAAACATATTCTTCTTGTTGGGATAAATGATATTGATGCTTTGGTTTCATAAAAAAGCTTCACTTTCTACCAATTTTAGAATTAAAGTTCATCTTTCAATCGGGATAAACAGGGATTCATATAATAATCTTCCTTCATTTAATCATTGGGCACCACAAATTCATTCTCCTCACTGGGATAAATGAAGTGATGCTTTCGTTTCATAAGAAAAACTTCACTTCCCACAACTTTTTAGAATCCAAGTTTGTTTATCAATTGGGATAAACATGGATTCATGTAATAATCTCCTTTGTTTTCATGATTAGGAGCCATAAACAAATTCTCCTCGTTGGGATAAATGATATTGATGCTTTGGTTTCAAAAGAGAAACTTCTCTTTCTACTAATTTTAGAATTAAAGTTCATCTTTCAATCAGGATAAACATGAATTCACATAATGATCACCTTTATTTCAATGATTGGGTACCACAAATTCATTCTCCTCATTGGGATAAATGAATTGATGCTTTAGTTTCATAAGAAAAACTTCACTTCCACCATTTTTTAGAGTCAGACTTCATCTGTCAACTGGGATAAACATGGACTCACGTAATAATCTCCTTTGTTTTCATTATTAGGAGCCATAAATGCATTCTCTTCATTGGGGTAAATGACATTGATGCTTTGGTTTCATAAGAAAAACATCTCTTTCTACAATTCCTAGAATTAAAATTCATCTTTCAATCAGGACAAACACGGATTCACATAATATTCTCCTTTCTTTTATTGATTAGGCACCATAAATTCATTCTCCTCATTGAGATAAATGAATTGATGATTTGGTTGCAGAAGAACAACTTCTCTTGCAGCCATTTTGTATGATTAAAGTTCATCTTTCAATTGGGATAAACACAGATTTACAAAATAATCTCCTTTCTTTTATTGATTGGGCACCACAAATTCAATCTACTCATTTGGATAAATGAATTGATGATTTGATTTAATAGGAAAAACTTCTCTTTCTACCATTTTTAGAATTAAAGATTGTCTTTCAATCGAGATAAACATGGATTCACATAACAATCTCCTTCCTTTTAATGATTGGGCACCACAAATTCATTCTCTTCAATGGGGGAAATGAATTAATGCTTTGGTTTCATAAGAAAAACTTCATTTCCCACCATTTTTTAGAATCAAACTTCATCTATCAATTGGGATAAACATAGATTCACGTAATAATCTCCTTTGTTTTCATGATTAAGAGCCATAAACACATTCTCCTCATTGAGATAAATGATATTGAATCTTTGGTTTCATAAGAAAAACTTCTGTTTCTACCCTTTTTAGAATTAATGTTCATCCATCAAATTGGGCGCACATGTATTCACACAATAATCTACTTTTTTTTATGATTGAACGCCATAAACACATTTTCCTTCATCGGATAAAAGATATTGAAGCTTCACTTTCACAAGAAAAACATCTCTTTCTACTATTTTTAGAATTAAAATTCATCTTTCAATTGGGATAAACACAAACTCACATAATAATCTCTTTTTTTTAATGATTAGGCACCATAAATTCATTCTCCTTATTGGGATAATTGAATTGATGTTTTGGTTTCATAAGAAAAACTTCACTTCCCACAACTTTTTAGAATCAAAGTTCATCTATCAATTGAGTAAACAAGGATTCACATAATAATCTCCTTTGTTTTCATGATTAGAACCATAAACACATTCTTCTTATTAGGATAAATGATATTGATGCATTAGTTTCATAAAAAACTTCTTTTTCTACCAATTTTAGAATTAAAGTTCATCTTTCAATTGAGATAAACATCGATTCACATAATAATCTCATTTCTTTTAATGATTGGGCACCAGAAATTCATTCCCCTCATTGAGATAAATGAATTGATGCTTTGGTTTCATAAGAAAAACTTTGCTTTCCACCATTTTTAGAATCAAAGTTCGTCTATTAATTAGGATAAACACAGATTCACATAATAATCTCTTTTGTTTTTATAGTTAGGAACCATAAACGCATTCTGCTTGTTAGGATAAATGATATTGATGCGTTTGTTTTATAAGAAAAACTTCTCTTTCTACTAATTTTAAAATTAAAGTTCATCTTTCAATCGAGATAAACACGGATTCACATAATAATCTCCTTTCTTTTAACGATTAGGCACCACAAATTCATTTCCCTCATTGAGATAAATGAATTAATGCTTTGGTTTAATAAGAAAAACTTCACTTCCCACTATTTTTTAGAGTCAAAGTTCGTCTCTCAATTAGGATAAACACAAATTTGCATAATAATTTCTTTTCTTTTAATGATGGGCACCATAAATTCATTCTCCTCATTGGGATAAATGAATTGATGCTTTGGTTTCATAAGAACAAAATCTCTTCCTACCATTTTGTAAAATTAAAGTTTGTCTTTCAATTAGGATAAATACGGACTCCCAAAATAATCTCATTTCTTTTAATGATTGCTCACCATAAATTCTTTCCCCTCATTAGGATAAATGAATTGATGCATTGGTTTCATAAGAAAAACTTCACTTTCAACCATTTTTAGAATGAAAGATTGTCTTTCAATTTTGTTAAACACGGATTCACATAGTAATCTTTTTTCTTTTAATGATTGGGCACCCTAAATTTATTCTCATCATTTGAATAATTAAATTGATGCTTTGGTTTTATAAGAAAACCTTCACTTTTCACCATTTTTTAGAATCAAAGTTTGTCTATCAATTAGGATAAACACAGATTCATATAATAATCCTTTTTTTCCATGAGTAGAAACCATAAACACATTCTCTTTATTAGGATAAATTATATTGATGCTTTAGTTTCATCAGAAAAACTTCTCTTACTACTATTTTTAGAATTAAAATTCATCTTTCAATCGGGATAAACACAGACTCACATAGTAGTCTCCTTTCTCTTAATGATTGAGCACAATAAATTCATTCTCCTCATTGGGATAAATGAATTGATGTTTTGGTGTCATAAGAAAAACTTCACTTCCCACCACTTTTTAGAATCAAAGTTCGTCTATCAATTGGGATAAACTCGAATTCACGTAATAATCTCCTTTATTTTCATGACTAGGAACCATAAACACAATTTCTACATTAGGATAAATGATATTAATGTGCTGTTTTCATAAGAGAAACTTCTCTTTCTACCAATTTTAAGATTAAAGTTCATCTTTCAATCGGGATAAATAGGAATTCACATGACAATCTCTTTTCTTTAATGACTGGACACTATAAATTCATTCTCCTCATTAGGATAAATGAATTGATGCCTTGTTTTCATAAGAAAAACTTCACTTCCCACAACTTTTTAGAATCAAAGTTCATCTATCAATTGGGTAAACAAGGATTCACATAATAATCTCCTTTGATTTCATGATTAGGAACATTAAAAACATTCTTCTTATTAGGATAAATGATATTGATGCATTGGTTTCATAAGAAAAACTTCTCTTTCTACCAATTTTAGAATTAAAGTTCATCTTTCAATCAGGATAAACACCAATTCACATAATAATCTCTTTTCTTTTAATTATTGGGCACCATAAATTTATTCCCCTTATTGAGATAAATGAATTGACGCTTTGGTTTCATAAGAAAAACTTCATTTCCCACCATTTTTAGAATCCAAATTCATCTATTAATTGGGATAAACATAGATTCACATAATAATCTCCTTTGTTTTTATGGTTAGGAACCATAAACACATTCTCCTTGTTAGGATAAATGATATTGATGCTTTTGTTTTATTTCTACCAATTTTAGAATTAAAGTTCATCTTTCAATCGAGATAAACACAGATTCAATTTATTAATAATCTCCTTTCTTTTAAAGATTGGGCACCACAAATTCATTCCCTTCATTGAGATAAATGAATTGATGCTTTTGGTTTCATATGAAAAACTTCACTTCTCACCATTTTTTAGAGTCAAAGTTTGTATCTTAATTGGGATAAATACAGATTCACATAATAATCTTATTTCTTTTAACGATGGGCACCACAAATTCATTCTTCTCATTGGGATAAATGAATTGATGCTTTGGTTTCATAAGAACAAAATCTCTTCCTACCATTTTTTAAAATTAAAGTTTGTCTTTCAATTAGGATAAACATGGACTCCCAAAATAATCTCCTTTCGTTTAATGATTGGCCACTACAAATTCTTTCCCTTCATTAGGATAAATGAATTTATGCATTGGTTTCATAAGAAAAACTTCACTTTCTACCATTTTTAGAATGAAAGATTGTCTTTCAATTTGGATAAACATAGATTCACATAGTAATCTTTTTTCTTTTAATTATTGGGCACCCCAAATTCATTCTCCTCATTTGGATAATTGAATTGATGCTTTGGTTTTATAAGAAAAACTTCACTTTCCACCATTTTTGGGAATCAAAGTTTGTCTATCAATTAGGATAAACACGGATTCACATAGTAATCTCTTTCTTCTTCATGATTAGAAACCATAAACACATTCTCCTTATTAGGAATAATGATATTGATGCTTTAGTTTCATAAGAAAAAATTCTCTTTCTATGATTTTTAGAATTAAAATTCATCTTTCAATTAGGATAAATACAGACTCACATAGTAATCTCCTTTCGCTTAATGATTGGGCACCTTAAATTCATTCTCCTCATTGGGATAAATGAATTGATATTTTAGTTTCCTAAGAAAAACTTCACCTCCCACCACTTTTTAGAATCAAAGTTCATCTATCAATTGGGATAAACTCAGATTCACATAATAATCTTCTTTATTTTCATGACTAGGAACCATAAACACAATCTCCACATTGGGATAAATGATATTAATGAGTTGTTTTCATAAGAAAATCTTCTTTTTCTACCAATTTTAAGGTTAAAGTTCATCTTTCAATCAGGATAAATACGAATTCACATGACAATCTCTTTTCATTAAAGATTGGGCACCACAAATTCATTCTCCTCATTGGGATAAATAAATTGATGCCTTGGTTTCATAAGAAAAATTTCACTTCCCACGACATTTTAGAATCAAAGTTCGTCTATCAATTGGGATAAAAGTGGATTCACTATTAATCTCCTTTGTTTTCATGATTAGGAATCGTAAACACATTCTCCTCATTGTTATAAATGATATCGATACTTTGGTTTCATAAGAAAAACTTCTCTTTCAACCATTTTTAGCATTAAAGTTCATCTTTCAATTGGGATAAACACCGATTCACATAATAATCTCCTTTCTTTTAATGATTGGGCACCACAAATTTATTCTCCTTATTGAGATAAACAAATTGATGCTTTGGTTTCATAAGAAAAACTTCACTTCCCATCTTTTTTAGAATCAAAGTCCATCTATTAATTGTGATAAACATAGATTCACACAATAATCTTCTTTGTTTTTATGGTTAGGAACCATAAACACATTCTCCTTGTTAGAATAAATAATATTGATGCTTTTATTTTATAAGGAAAACTTCTCTTTCTACCAATTTTAGAATTAAAGTTCATCTTTTAATCGAGATAAACACGAATTAACATAATAATTTCCTTTCTTTTAACGATTAGGCACCACAAATTCATTCCTCTCATGGAGATAAATGAATTGATGCTTTGGTTTTATACAAAAAACTTCACTTCCCACCATTTTTTAGAGTCAAAGTTTGTCTCTCAATTGGGATAAACACAGATTTGCGTAATAATCTATTTTCTTTCAATGATGGGCACCACAAATTTGTTCTCCTCATTGGGATAAATAAATTGATGCATTGGTTTCATCAGAACAAAATCTTTTTCTATGATTTTTTAAAATTAAAGTTCGTCTTTCAATTGGGACAAACACGAACTCACAAAATAATCTCCTTTCTTTTAATGATTGGCCACCACAAATTCTTTCTCCTCATTAGGATAAATGAATTGATGCATTGGTTTCATAAGAAAAACTTCTCTTTCTACCATTTTTTAAAATTAAAGTTTGTCTTTCAATTGGGATAAACACGGATTCACATAATGATCTCCTTTCTTTTAATGATTGGGTACCCAAAATACATTCTCCTCATTGGGATAAATGAATTGATGCTTTGGTTTCATAAGAAAAACTTCTCTTTCTACCATTTTTAGAATTAAAGATTGTCTTTCAATTTGGATAAACATGGATTGACATAATAATCTCCTTTTTTATAATGATTGGGCAACACAAATTGATTCTTTGATTTCATAAAAAACACTTCACTTCCTATAATTGTTTAGAGTCAAACCTTATCTATCAATGGGATAAACATAGGTTCACATAATAATCTCTATTGTTTTCATGGTTAGGAACTGTAAACACATTCTCCTTGTTAGGATAAATGATATTGATGCTTTGGTTTTGTTGGAAAAATTTTTCTTTCTATAATTTTTAGAATTAAAGTTCATCTTTTAATGGGGATAAAGATAGATCTACATAATAATCTCATTTTTTTCAATGATTGGGCACCACAAATTCATTCCCATTATTGAGATAAATGAATTGATGCTTTGGTTTCATAAGAAAAACTTTACTTCCCACTATTTTTTAAAATCAAACTTCATTATCGATTGGGATAAAACACTATTTCACATAATAATCTCCTTTGTTTTCATGATTAGAAACCATAAATACATTCTCCTCGTTGGGATAAATGATATTGATGCTTTAGTTTCATAAGAAAAACTTCTCCTTCTACCATTTTTTAAATTAATGTTGATCCGTCGAATTGGACGCAGACATATTCCACAATGATCTCATTTCTTTCAATGATTGGGCACCCCAAATTCGTTCTCTTCATTGGGATAAATGAATTGATGCTTTGGTTTCATAAGAAGCACTTCACTTCTCGCCATTTTTTAGAGTCAAATTTTGTCTGTCTATTGGGATAAACATGGGTTCACGTAGTAATCTCTTTTGTTTTCATGGTTAGGAACCATAAAAACATTCTCCTTGTTGGGGTAAATGATATTACTGCTTTGGTTTCGTAGGAAAAACTTCTTTTTCTATAATTTTAAGAATTAAAGTTTATCTTTCAATTGGGATAAAGATAGATGTACATAATAGTCTCCTTTCTTTTAATGATTGGGCACCATAAATTTATTCCCCTCATTGGGATAAATGAAATGATGTTGTGGTTTCATAAGAAAAGCTTCACTTCCCACCACTTTTTAGAATCAAACTTCGTCTATCGATTGGAATAAACACAGATTCACATAATAATCTCCTTTGTTTTCATGATTAGGAACCATAAACACATTCTCCTCTTTGGGAGAGAAATGTCCCTTTCTACCATTTTTAGAATTAAAGTTCATCTTTCAATCAGGATAAACATGGATTCACATAATAATCTCCTTTCTTTTAATGATTGGGCACCACAAATTCATTCTCCTTATTTGGATAAATGAAGTAATGCTTTAGTTTAATAAGAAAAGCTTCACTTCCCACAATTTTCTAAAATCAAAGTTCATCTATCAATTAGGATAAACACAGATTCACATAATAATCTCCTTTCCTTTAATGATTGGGCACTACCACTTCATTCTCCTCATTAGGATAAATGAATTGATGCTTTGGTTTCATAAGAAAAACTTCACTTCCCACCATTTTTTAGAGTCAAAGTATGTTTGTCAATTGGGATAAACTTAGAGTCACGTAATAATCTCTTTTTTCTTTTCATGATTGGGAACCATAAATACATACCCCTTATTAGGATAAATGATATGATGCTTTGGTTTTATAAGAAAAACTTTACTTCCCACCATTTTTTAGAGTCAAAGTACGTCTCTCAATTGGGATAAATGTGGGTTCATGTAATAATCTCCTTTATTTCATGATTAGGAACCATAAATACATACCCCTTATTGGTATGCCCTGGTTTCATAAGAGAAACTTCTCTTTCTAGCTTTTTTAGAATTAATGCTCATCCATCAAATTGGAAACACTCGTATTCATGCAATAATCTACTTTCTTTTAGTGATTAGACACCATAAACATATTCTCCTCTTTAAGATAAATAATATTGGAGCTTTGGTTTCATATGAAAAAACTTCTCTTTCTGTCATTTTTAAAATTAAAGTTCACCTTTCAATTGGGATAAACATGGATTCACATAATAATCTCCTTTTATTTAATGATTGGGCACTAGAAATTTATTCTCCTCATTGGGATAAATGAATTGATGTTTTGGTTTCATAAGAAAAACTCCATTCCCCACCACTTTTTACAATTAAAGTTCATCTATCAATTAAGGTAAACACGGATTCATGCAATAATCTCCTTTGTTTTCAGGATTAGGAACTATAAACACATTCTCCTCATTAGGATAAATGATATTGATGCTTTGGTTTCATAAGAAAAACTTCTCTTTCTCCCAGTTTTAGAATTAAAGTTCACCTTTTAATTGGGATAACCATGGACTCTAATCTTCTTTCTTTCCATGATTGGGCTCCACAAATACATTCTCCTCATTGGGATAAACGAATTGATCCTTTGGTTTCATAAGAACAACTTCTCTTTCTACCATTTTGTAAAATTAAAGTTTGTCTTTCAATTAGGATAAACACAGATTGACATAATAATCTCCTTTCTTTTAATGATTAGGCACCCAAAATTCATTCTCTACATTGGGATAAATGAATTGATACTTTGGTTTCATAAGAAAAACTTCTCATTCTACCAATTTTGGAATTAAAGATTGTCTTTCAATTTTGATAAACAAGGAATCACATAATAATCTCCTTTCTTATAATGATTAGGCAACCTAAATTCAATCTCCTCATTGGGATAAATGAATTGATTCTTTGGTTTCATAAGAAATACTTCGCTTCCCATAAGTTTTTAGACTCAAAGTTTGTTTGTCAAATGGGATAAACATGAGTTCATATAATAATCTCTATTGTTTCCATGTTTAGGAACCATAAATACATTCTCCTTGTTAGGATAAATGATATTGATGCTTTGGTTTTGTTGGAAAAACTTCTCTTTCTATAATTTTTAGAATTAAAGTTCATCTTTCAATGGGGGTAAAAACATATTTACATAATAATCTCCTTTCTTTCAATGATTGGGCACCACAAATTCACTCCCACCATTGGGATAAACGAATTAATGCTTTGGTTCTATAAGAAAAACTTTACTTCCCACCATTTTTTAGAACCAAACTTCATCTCTCGATTGGGATAAACACTGATTCACGTAATAAACTCCTTTGTTTTCATGATTAGGAACCATAAATACATTCTCCTCATTGGGATAAATGATATTGATGCTTTGGTTTCATAAGAAAAACTTCACTTCCCACCACTTTTTAGAATCAAAGTTTATCTATCAATTGGAATAAACACGAATTCATGTAATAATCTCTTTCGTTTTCATGATTAGGAACCATAAACACATTCTCCTCATTGGGATAAATGATATTGATGCTTTGGTTTCATAAGAAACACTTGTCTTTCTACTAATTTTAGAATCAAAATTCATCTTTTAATCGGGATAAACATTGATTCACATAATAATCTCCTCTCTTTTATTCATTAGGCACCACAAATTCATCCTTCTCATTAGGATAAATGAATTGATGCTTTGGTTTCAAAAGAATAACTTCTCTTTCTACCATTTTTTAAAATTAAAGTTCATCTTTCAATTGGGATAAACACGAATTCACATAATAATCTCATTTCTTTTAATGATTGGGCACCTCAAATTCATTCTCCTTGTTGGGATAAATGAATTAACGCTTTGGTTTCATAAGAAAAACTTCACTTTCCACCATCTTTTAGAATCAAAGTTCATCTATCAACTAAGATAAACACGAATTCCCATAAAAATCTCTGTTGTTTTCATGATTAGGAACCATTAGCACATTCTCTTTATTGGGATAAGTGGTATTGATGATTTGGTTTCATAAGAAAAACTTTTTTTCCTACCAATTTTAGAATTAAAGTTCATCTTTCAATCGGGATAAACATAGACTCACATAATAATCTCTTTTCTTTTAATGATTGGGTGCCACAAATGCATTCTCCTCATTATGATAAATGAATTGATGCTTTGGTTTCATAAGAAAAACTTCACTTCCCTCCATTTTTTAGAATCAAAGTTTATCTATCAACTGAGATAAACACTAATTCACATAGAAAATTCCTTTGTTTTCATGGTTAGGAACCATAAACACATTCTCCTCATTGGGATAAATGATATTGATGATTTGGTTTCGTAAGAAAAACTTCTCTTTCTACCAATTTTAGAATTAAAGTTCATCTTTCAATCAAGATAAACATGGATTTACGTAATAATCTCCTTTGTTTTAATGGTTGGGCACCATAAATTCATTCTCCTCATTGGCATAAATTAATTGATGCCTTGATTTCATATGAGAAAACTTCACTTCCCACCACTTTTTAGAATCAAAGTTCATCTTTCAATTAAGATAAACACGGATTCAAGTAATAATATCATTTCTTTTCATGATTAGGAACCATAAACACATTCTCCTCATTGGGATAAAGGATATTGATGCTTTGGTTTCATAAGAAAAATTTGTCTTTCTACCATTTTTTAAAATTAAAGTTCATTTTTCAATTGGGAACACGGATTCACATAATAATCTCATTTCTTTTAATAATTAGGCACCCCAAACTCATTCTCCTCATTAGTATAAAGGCTATTGATGCTTTGGTTTCATAAGAAAAACTTCTCTTTCAATAAATTTTAGAATTAAAATTCATCTTTCAATCAGGATAGACATGGATTCACATAATAATCTCTTTTCTTTTAATGATTGGGCACCACAAGTTTCTCATTGGGATAAATGAATTGATGCTTTGGTTTCATAAGAAAAACTTCCCATTCTACCATTTTTAGAGTTAAAGATTGCCTTTCAATTTGGATAAAAAGAGATTCATATAATAATCTCTTTTCTTTTAATTATTTGGCACCATAAATTCATTCTCCTTAATGGGATAAATAAATTGATGCTTTGGTTTCATAAGAACAACTTCTCTTTCTACCATTTTCTAAAATTAAAGTTCATCTTTTAATGGGGATAAATATGGATTCACATAATAATCTCCTTTCTCTTAATGATTGGGCACCACAAATTCATTCTCCTCATTGGGATAAATGAATTGATGCTTTGGTTTGATAAGAAAAACTTCTCTTTCTGCCATTTTTAGAATTAAAGATTGTCTTTCAATTTGGACAAACATGGATTCACATAATAATCTTCTTCCTTTTAATGATCGGGCACCATAAATTCATTCTCCTCATTAGGATAAATGAATTAATGCTTTGGTTTCATAAGAAAAACTTCTTTTTCTACCAATTTTAGAATTATAGTTCATCTTTCAATTGGGATAAGTGCGGATTCACATAACAATCTCGATTCTTTTAAAGAATGGGCACCACAAATTCATTCTCCTCATTGGGATAAACGAATTTATGCTTTTGTTTCATAAGAAAAACTTCTTTTTCTACCATTTTTAGGATTAAAGTTCATCTTTCAATCGAGATAAACATGGATTCACATAATAATCTCCTTTCTTTTAATTATTGCACACCAAAAATTCATTCTCCTCATAAGGATAAATAAATAGATCCTTTGGTTTCATAAGAAAAACTTCACTTCCCACCACTTTTTAGAATCAAAGTTCATTTATCAGTTGTGATAAACATGGATTCACATAATAATCTCCTTTGTTTTCATGGTTAGGAACCATAAACAAAATTTTCTCATTAGGATAAATGATATTGACGCTTTTGTTTTATAAGAAAAGCTTTTTTCTGCTAATTTTGGAATTAAAGTTCATCTTTCAGTCGAGATAAACATGGATTCACATAATAGTCTCCTTTCTTTTAACGATTGGGCACCACAAATTCATTCTCCTCATTAGGATAAATGAATTGATGCTTTGGTTTCATAAGTAAAACTTTTTTTCTACCAATTTTAGAATTATAGTTCATCTTTCGATCGGGATAAACATGGATTCACATAACAATCTCCATTCGTTTAATGAATGGGCACCACATATTCATTTTACCTATTGGGATAAATGAATTTATGCTTTGGTTTAATAAGAACAACTTCTCTTTCTACCATTTTTAAAAATTAAAGTTCATCTTTCAATTGAGATAAATACGAATTCACATAATAATATCCTTTCTTTTAATGATTGGACACCATAATTTATTCTCCTCATTGGGTTTAATGAATTGATGCTCTAGTTTTATAAGAAAAACTTCTTTTTCTACCATTTTTAAAATTAAAGATTGTCTTTCAATTTGGATAAACATGGATTCACATAATAATCTCCCTTCTTTTAATGATTGGGTGCCCCAAATTCATTCTCCTCATTGGGATAAATGAATTGATGCTTTGATTTCATAAGAAAAACTTCACTTCTCACTTTTTTTAGAATCAAAGTTCGTCTATCAATTGGGATAAAAGTGGATTCACTATTAATCTCCTTTGTTTTCATGATTAGGAATCGTAAACACATTCTCCTCATTGGGATAAATGATATCAATGCTTTGGTTTTATAAGAAAAACTTCTCTTTCAACCATTTTTAGCATTAAAGTTCATCTTTCAATTGGGATAAACACATATACATATAATAATCTCTTTTCTTTTAATGATTGGGCACCACAAATTCATTCTCCTTATTGGGATAAATGAGTTAATGCTTTGGTTTTATAAGAAAAATTTCACTTCCCACCGTTTTTTAGAATCAAAGTTTGTCCGTCAATTAGGATAAACATGGTTTCACGTAATAATCTACTTTTGTTCATGATTGGCCACCATAAATACATTCTTCTCAATGGGATAAATGATATTAGTGCTTTGGTTTCATAAAAGACCTTACTTCCCACCATTCTTTAGAGTCCAAGTTTGTCTGCCAACTGGGATATACACAGATTCACATGATAATCTTCTTTCTTTTAATATTCGGGCACCATAATTCGTTCTCCTCATTAGGATAAATAAATTGATGCTTTGTTTTCATAAAAACAACTTCTCTTTCTACCATTTTTCAAAATTAAAGTTTATCTTTAAATTGGGATAAACATGAATTCTTATAATAATCTCCTTTCTTTTAATGATTGGGCACCACAAATTCATTCGCCTCATTAGGATAAATGAATTGATGCTTTGATTTCATAAGAAAAACTTCTCATTCTACCATTTTTAGAATCAAAGTTCATCTATCAATTGGGATAAACACGGATTCGCGTAATAATCTTCTTTGTTCTCATGATTAGGAGCCATAAGCACATTCTACTCATTTGGATAAATGATATTAATGCTTCGATTTCATAAGAAAAACCTCTATTTCTACCAATTTTAGAATTAAAGTTCATCTGTCAATTGGTATAAACATGGATTCTCATAATAATCTCTTTTCTTTTAATGATTGGGCACCATAAATTCATTCTCCTTATTGGGATAAATGAATTGATGCTTTGGTTTCATAAGAACAACTTCTCTCTCTACCATTTTTTAGAATCAAAGTTTGTCTATCAATTGAGATAAACACGGATTCACGTAATAATCTCCTTTGTTTTCATGATTAAGAGCCATAAACACATTCTTTTCATTAGGATAAATAATATTGATTCTTTGGTTTCATAAGAAAAACTTCTCTTTCTACCAATTTTGGAATTAAAGATTGTCTTTCAATTTGAATAGACACTGATTCACAGAATAATCTTCTTCCTTTTAAAGATTGGGTGCCACAAATTCATTCTCCTTATTAGGATAAATGAATTTATGCTTTGGTTTCATAAAATAAGCTTCACTTCCCAACATATTTTAGAATCAAAGTTTGTCTATCAATTAGGATAAACACAGATTCATGTAATAATCTCCTTTGTTTTCATGTCTAGCAACCATAAACACATTCCTCTTATTGGGATAAATGATATTGATGCTTTTGTTTCATAAGAAAAACTTCTCTTTCTACCATTTTTAGAATTAGAGTTTGTTTTTCAATCGAGATAAACACGGATTCATATAATAATCTCCTTTCTTTTAATGATTAGGCCCCACAAATTCATTCTCCTTAATAGGATAAATAACTTGATGCTTTGGTTTTATTAAAAAAACTTTACTTTCTACCATTTTTTAAAATTAAAGTTTGTCTTTCAATTGGGATAAACATGGATTCACATAATAATCTCTTTTCTTTTATTGACTGGGCACCACAAATTCATTCTCCTCATTAGGATAAATAAACTGATGCTTTGGTCTCACAAGAAAAACATCTCTTTCTACCATTTTTAGAATTAAAGATTGTCTTTCAATTTGGATAAACATAGATTCACATAATAATCTCCTTTCCTTTAATGATTGGGCACCCTATCATTCTCCTCATTTAGATAAATGAATTGATGCCTTGGTTTTATAATTAAAACTTCACTTCCCACCATTTTTTAGAGTCAAAGTTTGTTTATCAATTGGGAAAACATGGATTCAGGTAATAATCTCTTTTATTTTCATGATTAGGAACCATTAACACATTTTTCTCATTGGGTTAAATGATATTGATGCTTTCGTTTCATAAGAAAAACTTCTCTTTTCACCATTTTTAGAATTAAAGTTTTATCTTTCAATTGGGATAAACATGGATTCACATAATAATCTTATCCTTTTAATGATTGGGCACCCTAAATTCATTCTCCTCTTTGGGATAAATGAATTAACGCCTTGGTTTCATAAGTAAAACTTCACTTCCCACCATTTTTTAGAAGCAAAGTTCATCTATCAATCTGAAAAACATGGATTCACATAATAATATCCTTTGTTTTCATGAATAGGAACCATAAACACATTCTTCTTATTGGGATAAATGATATTGATGCGTTGGTTTCATAAGAAAAACTTCTCTTTCTGCCATTTTTAGAATTAAAGTTTATCTTTCAATTGGGATAAACGTGAATCCACATAATAATCTCCTTCCTTTTAATGATTGGGTGCCACAATTTCATTCTCTTTATTAGGATAAATGAATTGATGCTTTGGATTCATAAGAAAAACTTCACTACCCACCATTTCTTATAATCAATATTCGTTTATCAATTGGGATAAACACATATTCACGTAGTAATCTCCTTTGTATTCATGATTAGGCAATATATACACATTCTCCTTGTTGAGATAAATGATATTGATGCTTTAGTTTTATAAGAATAACTTCTCTTTCTACCAATTTTAGAATTAGAGCTCATCTTTCAATCAAGATAAACATGGATTCATATAATAATCTCCTTTCTTTTAATGATTGGGCACCACAAATTCATTCTCCTTATTGGGATAAGTGAATTGATGCTTTGGTTTCAAAAGAAAGACATCACTTCCTACCATTTTTTAGAATCAAAGTTTATCTATCAATTGGGATAAATAGAGATTGATTTAATAATCTCCTATGCTTTCATGGTTAAGAGCCATAAACAAATTCTCCTCATTGGGACAAATGATATTGATGCTTTGGTTTCATCAGAAAAACTTCTCTTTCTACCAATTTTAGAATTATAGTTCATCTTTCAATCAGGATAAATACGGATTCACATAATAATCTTCATTCTTTTAATGGTTGGGCACAATAAATTCATTCTCCTCATTGGGATAAATGAGTTGATGCATTGGTTTTATAAGGATAACTTCTCTTTCTATCATTTTTTAAAATTAAAGTTCATCTTTCAATTGGGATAAACACTGATTCACATAATAATCTCTTTTCTTTTAATGATTAGGCACCACAAATTCATTCTCCTCATTGGGATAAGTGAGTTGATGTGTTGGTTTCAAAAGAAAAATATCACTTCCTACCATTTTTTAGAATCCAAGTTTGTCTATCAATTGGGATAAATAAAGATTCATTTAATAATTTCCTTTGTTTTCATGATTAAGAGCCATAAATAAGTTCTTCTCATTGGGACAAATGATATTAATGCTTTTGTTTCATCAGAAAAACTTCTTTTTCTACCAATTTTAGAATAATTGTTCATCATTCAATCAGGAGAAACATGGATTCACATAATAATCTCTATTTTTTTAATGGTTAGGCACCACAAATTCATTCTCCTCATTAGGATAAATGAGTTGATGCTTTGGTTTGATAAGAACAACTTCTCTTTCTATAATTTTTTAAAATTAAAGTTACTCTTTCAATTGGGATAAACGCGGATTCACATAATAATCTCTTTTCTTTTAATAATTGGGCACCACAAAGTCATTCTCCTCATTGGGATAAATGAATTGATGCTTTGGTTTCATAAGAACAACTTCTTTTTCTACCATTTTTTAAAATTAAAGCTTGTCTTTCAATTAGGATAAACAGGATTTACATAATAATCCCCTTTCTTTCAATGATTGGGCATCATAAATTCATTCTTCGCATTGGGATAAATGAATTGATGCTTTGGTTTCATAAGAAAAACTTCTCTTTCTACCATTTTTAGAATTAAAGACTATCTTTCAATTTGGATAAATACGGATTCACATAATAATCTTTTTTCTTTTAATAATTGGGCACCCCAAATTCATTCTCTTCATTGGGATAAATGAATTGATGCTTTGGTTTCATAAGGAAAACTTCACTTCCCACCATTTTTTAGAATCAAAGTTCGTCTATCAATTGGGATAAATACGGATTCATGTAATAATATCCTTTTTTTTCATAATTAGGAACCATAAACACATTCGCCTTGTTGGGATAAATGATATTGATGCTTTAGATTCATAAGAAAAACTTCTTTTCCAGCCAATTTTAGATTAAAGTTCATCTTTCAATTGGGATAAGCACGGATTCACATAATAATCTTCTTTCTTTTAATGATTGGGCACCCAAAATTCATCCTCCTTATTGGGATAGATGAATTGATGCTTTGGTTTTATAATAAAAACTTCAATTCCCATCATTTTTTAGAATCAAAGTTTGTCTTTCAGTTGGGATAAACATGGGTTCACATAATAATCTCCTTCCTTTTAATGATTGGGTCCCATAAATTTATTCTCCTTATTGGGATAAATGAATTGATGCTTTGGTTTTATGAGAAAAACCTCTCTATCTACTATTTTTACAATTAAAGATTATCTTTCAATTTGGATAAACATGAATCCACATAGTAATCTCTTTTCTTTTAATGATTGGGCACCCCAAGTTCATTCTCCTCATTGGGATAAATGAATTGATGCTTTGGTTTCATAAGAAAAACTTTGCTTCCCACCTTTTTTTAGAATCAAAGTTCATTTATCAATTGGGACAAACATGGATTCACATAATAATCTTCGTTGTTTTAATGATTAGGAACCATAAACACATTCTCTTTATTGGGATAAATGATATTGATGCTTTGGTTTATAAGAAAAACTTCTCTTTCTACCATTTTTAAAATTAAATTTCATTTTTCAATTGGAATGAACAAGGATTCACATAATAATCTCTTTTCTTTTAATTAGTGGGCACCATAAATTCATTCTCTTCATTGAGATAAATGAAGTGATGCTTTTGTTTCATAAGAAAACCTTCACTTCCCATGACTTTTTAGAATCGAAGTTTATCTATCAATTGGGATAAACACGGATTCACATAATAATCTCCTTTCTTTTCACGGTTAGGAACCATAAACACATTCTCCACATTGGGATAAATGATATTGATGCTTTTGTTTCATAAGAAAAACTTCTCTTTATACCAATTTTAGAATTAAAGTTCATCTTTTAATCGGGATAAACATAGATTCACATAATAATCACCTCTCTTTTAATGATTGGGCACCAAAAATTCATTCTCCTCATTAGGATAAATGAATTGATGCTTTGGTTTCATAAGAACAACTTCTCTTTCTACCATTTTTCAAAATTAAAGTTAATCATTCAATTAGGATAAACACAGATTCACATAATAGTCTCCTTTTTTTTCATGGTTAGGAACGATAAACACATTCTCCCCATTGGGATAAAAGATATTGATGCTTTTGTTTCATAAGAAAAACTTTTTTTTTCTACCAATTAAAGAATTAAAGTTCCTTCTTCATTCGGGACAAACACGGATTCACATAATAAACTCTTTTGTTTTAATGATTGAGTACCACAAATTTATTTTACTCACTAGGATAAATGAATTGATGCTTTGGTCTCATCAGAAAAATTTCACTTGCCACCACTTTTTAGAACCAAAGTTCATCTGTCAATTATGATAAACACGAATTCACGTAATAATCTTTTTTTTCATGGTTAGGAACCATAAACACATTCTTGTTATTTGGATAAATGATATTGATGCTTTTGTTTCATAAAAAATACTTCTCTTTCTACCATTTTTAAAATTAAAAATTATCTTTTAATTTGGATAAACATGGATTCACATAGTAATCTCTTTTCTTTTAATGATTGGGCCCTACAAATTCATTCTCCTCATTGCGATAAATGTATTGAAGTCTTTGGTTTCATAAGAAAAACTTCACTTCCCACCATTTTTAGAATCAAAGTTCATCTATCAATTGGGATAAACATAGATTTATGTAATAATCTCCTTTGTTTTCATGATTAGGAGCCATAAACACATTATCCTCATTATGATAAATGATATTGATGCTTTGGTTTCATAAGAAAAACTTCTCTTTCTACCAATTTTAGAATTAAAGTTCATCTTTCAATCAGGATAAACACGAATTCACATAATAATCTCTTTTCCTTTAATGATTGGGCATTACATATTCATTCTTCTCATTGGGATATATGAATCGATGCTTTAGTTTCATAAGAAAAATTTCACTTCCCACCACTTTTAGAATCAAAGTTCATTTATCAGTTGTGATAAACATGGATTCACGTAATAATCTCCTTTTTTTGCATGGTTGCACACTATAAACACATTCTCCCTATTGGGATAAATGATATTGATGCTTTTATTTCATAAGAAAAACTTCTCTTTCTACCAATTTTAGAAATAAAGATCTTCTTTCAAATGAGATAAACATGAATTCACATAATAAACTTCTTTCTTTTAATGATTGGGCACCACAAATTCATGCTACTCATTGGGATAAACGAAATGATGCTTTGGTTTCATAAGAAAAATTTCACTTCCCACCACTTTTTAGAATCAAAGTTCATTTATCAATTGTGATAAACACAGATTTACATAATAATCTTCTTTTTTCATGGTTAGAAACCATAAACACATTCTCCTTATTGGGATAAATGATATTGATGCTTTGGTTTCTTAAGAAAAACTTCTCTTTCTACCATTTTTATAATTAAGGATTATCTTTCAATTTGGATAAACACGGATTCATATAGTAATCTCCTTTCTTTTAATCATTGGGCCCCACCCATTCATTCTTCTCATTAGGATAAATGAATTGATGCTTTGGTTTCATAAGAAAAACTTCTCTTTCTACAATTTTTAGAATTAAATATTGCCATTCAATTTGGGTAATCATGGATTCATGTAGTAATCTCCTTTCTTAATGATTGGGCACCCCAAATTCGTTCTCCTCGTTAGGATAAATGAATTGATGCTTTGGTTTTAAAAGAAAAACTTCACTTCCCACCATTTTTTAGAATCAAAGTTCGTCTATCAAATGGGATAAACATGGATTCAAGTAATAATTTCCTTTGTTTACATGATTAGGAATCATAAACACATTATTCTCATTAGGATAAAAGATATTGATGCTTTGGTTTCATAAGAAAAACTTCTCTTTCTACCAATTTTAGAATTAAAGTTCATCTTTCAATTGGGATAAACACAAATTCACATAATAATCTCATTTCTTTTAATGACTGGGTATCACAAATTCATTTTCCTTATTGGGATAAATGAATTGATGCTTTCGTTTCTTAAGAAAAACTTCTTTTTCTGCCATTTTTAGAATTAAAATTCATCTTTCAATTGGGATAAACACGGATTCACGTAATAATCTCTATCTTTTAATGATTGGGCACCCAAAATTCATTCTCCTTATTGGGATAAATGAATTGATGCTTTGGTTTCTTAAGAAAAACTTCACTTCCCACCATTTTTTAGAATCAAAGTTCATCTATAATTAGGATAAATATGGATTCATGTAATAATCTCCTTTGTTTTCATGATTAGGAACCATAAACACCTTCCCCTCTTTAGGATAAATGATTTTGATACTTTGGTTTCATAAGAACAATTTTTCTTTCTACCAATTTTTGAATTATAGTTCATCTTTCAATCGTGATAAACATAGATTCACATAATAATCTCCTTCCTTTTAATGATAGAGCACCATAACTTCATTTTCCTTATTTGTATAAATTAACTGATGCTTTAGTTTCATAAGAAAAACTTCTCTTTCTACCATTTTTAGAATTAAAGTTCATCTTTCATTCGAGATAAACATGGATTCACATAATAATCTCCATTGTTTTAATGACTGGGCACCCCAAATTCATTCTCCCCATTGGGATAAACGAACTGATGTTTTGGTTTCATAAGAAAAACTTCACTTCCCACCATTTTTTAGAATCAAAGTTCATTTATCAATTGGGATAAACACAGATTCATGAAATAATCTCCTTTGTTTTCATGATTAGGAACCATAAACACATTCTCCTCATTGGGATAAATGATATTGATGTTTTGGTTTCATAAGAAAAGCTTCTCTTTCTACTATTTTTAAAATTAAAGTTCATCTTTCCATTGGAATAAACACTGATTCACATAATAATCTCCTTTCATTTACTGATTAGGAACCCTGAATTCATTCTCCTCATTAGGATAAATGAATTAATGCTTTGGTTCTTAAGAAAAACTTCACTTTCAACCATTTTTTAGAATCAAAGTTCATCTATAATTGGGATATACACGAATTCATGTAATAATCTTTTTTGTTTTCATGACTAGGAACCATAAACACATTCTCCTCATTGGGATAAATGATTTTGATGCTTCGATTTCATAAGAACAACTTTTCTTTCTATAATTTTTGAATTATAGTTCATCTTTCAATCTTTATAAACACAGATTCACATAATAATCTCTTTCCTTTTAATGATGGAGCATCATAAATTCATTCTCCTTATTCGTATAAATGAATTGATGCTTTGGTTTCATAAGAAAAACTTCTCTTTCTACCATTTTTAGAATTAAAGTTCATTTTTCATTCGAGATAAACATGGATTCACATAATAATCTCTTTTGTTTTAATGATTGGGCACCCCAAATTCATTCTTCCTATTGGGATAAATGAACTAATGCTTTGGCTTCATAAGAAAGCTTCCCTTCCCGCTATTTTTTAGAATCAAAGTTCATCTATCAATTAGGATAAACACGGATTCACCAAATAATCTCCTTTATTTTCATGATTAGGAACCATAAACACATTCTCCTCATTAGGATAAATGATATTGATGTTTTGGTTTCATAAGAGAAACTTCTTTTTCTATTATTTTTAAAATGAAAGTCCATCTTTCCATTGGAATAAACACTAATTCAGATAATAATCTCCTTTCATTTAATGATTAGGAACCCCAAATTCATTCTCCTTAGTGGGATAAATGAATTTATGCTTTAGTTTCATAAGAAAAACTTCTCTTTCTACTATTTTTAGAATTAAAGGTTGTCTTTCAATTTCAATAAACACGAATGCACATAATAATCTCTTTTTTTTTAATGATTGGGCACCCCAAATTCATTCTCCTCATTGGAATAAATGAATTGATGCTTTTATTTTAAAAGAAACACTTTTCTTCCACCATTTTTTGAATGAATGTTCGTCTATGAATTGGGATAAACATAGATACACATCATAATCCCCTTTGTTTTCATGATTAGGAACCATAAACACATTCTCCTTGTTGGGATAAATGGTATTGATGCTTTGGTTCCATAAGAAAAACTTCTATTTCCCTCATTTTTAGAATTAAAGTTCATTTTTCAATTGGGATAAACACTGATTCACTTAATAATCTCCTTTCTTTTAATGATTAGGCATCACAAATTCATTCATCTCAATGGGATAAATGAATTGATGCTTTGGTTTCATAAGAAAAACTTCACTTTCCACCATTTTTTAGAATCAAAGTTCATCTATTAATCAGGACAAACACTGACACACATAATAATCTCCTTTGTTTTCATGATTAGGAACCATAAACACATTCTCCTTGTTAGGATAAAAGGTACTGATGCTTTGGTTTCATAAGAAAAACTTCTCTTTCTGCCAATTTTAGAATTAAAGTACATCTTTCAATCGGGATAAACAAGGATTCACAGAATAATCTCCTTTTTTTTAATGATTGGGCACCCCAAATTCATTCTTCTCATTGGGATAAATGAATTGATGCTTTGGTTTCCTAAGAAAAATTTCACTTGCCACCATTTTTTAGAATCAAAGTCCTTCTATTAATTAGGATAAACAAGGATTCACGTAATAATCTCCTTTCTTTTAATGATTGGGCACCAGAATTCATTCTCCTCATTAGGATAAATGAATTAATGATTTGGTTTCATAAGAAAAATTTCACCTTCCTTCACTTTTTAGAATCCAAGTTCATCTATCAACTAGGATAACCAAGGATTCACATAATAATCTCCTTTATTTTAATGATAGGGCATCATAATTCATTCTTCTCATTGGGATAAATGAATTGATGCTTTAGTTTCATCAGAAAAACTTCACTTTCCACCCCTTTTTAGAATCCAAGTTCATCTATCAATTAGGATAAATATGGATTCACGTAATAATTTCCTTTGCTTTCATGGTTAGGAACCATAAACACATTATCCTTATTGGAAAAAATGATATTAATGCTTTCGTTTCATAAGAAAAACTTGACCTTCTATCAATTTTAGAATTAAAGTTCATCTTTTAATCGGGATAAACATGGATTCACATAATAATCTCCTTTCTTTTAATGATTGGGATAAATGAATTGATGCTTTGGTTTCATAAAAAAACCTTCACTTCCTACTATTTTTTAGAATCAAAGTTCATCTATCAATTGGGACAAACACGGATTCACATAATAATCTCCTTTCCTTTAATGATTTGACCCTACAAATTCATTCTTCTCATTGGGATAAATGATATTGACACTTTTGTTTTGTAAGAAAAACTTCTCTTTCAACCAATTTTGGATTAGAGTTCATCTTTCAATCGGGATAAACACGGATTCACAAAATAATCTCTTTTCTTTTAATGTTTGGGTAGCCCTAAATTCATTCCCCTCATTGGGATAAATGAATTAATGTTCTGGTTTCATAAGAAAAACTTCACTTCCAACCATTTTTTAGAATCAACGTTCATCTACCAATTGGAATAAACATGGATTCATGTAATAATCTCCTTTGTTTTCATGATTAAGAATAATAAACACAATCTTTTCATTGGGATAAATGATATTGATGCTTTGGTTTTATAAGAAAAACTTCTCTTTCTACCATTTTTAGAATTAAAGTTC
>JBBYHK010192203.1:0-33016 GCA_038382065.1 Adansonia grandidieri | reverse complement strand
CTTATTTTATTTTAAAAAAAATTTAATTTTCATACATTAGTCACATACTTTTGAATATAAATAAAAACTAAAAATTATTCACTTACTTTCAAATATAAATAAAACTTAAAATTTATAAACTGTGGGTCGTAATACGAAATCGCCATATTACATGGCGATTTCTGAAAACGAAAAAAAATAAAAATTGAAAAAAAAAAAAAAAGAAATGCATGGTGGGAAATCGCCATATCGCATGGCGATTTCCAATTGTTCTTCGCCTTCGGTTACCGGAAGTCACCGGAATTGCAATTGGTTTCAATTTAATTAAGAAATCGTCACTTGATTTGGCGATTTCTCAATTAAATTGAAAAATTGACCTATTTCGATAAATAATCTAATTTTGATATATTTTCGTAAATAAAAAAATATTATTTACATAAAAAAGCCTTAAAAATTACTTATCATTAAATTAATAATTTTTAATATTAATATTTCAAATATTAATATTTAATGGTAATATTTAATGCTAAAATATTATATTAGTGTTAAATACTTAAAATAATACTATTTATTATTAAAACATAATTATATAAATATCTAAAATATAATAATAATTATTAAATTATTATATTTACAATTTTTAAATAGAATATTATTGTAATTTTAAATAACATTTTACTAAAATGTTACAATTTATCGTTAACATAATAAATTACATTAATATTTTATTAATTATTATTAAAATAATTAATATTTTATTTTATATTATTAAAATATAGATATGTATGTTCAATAATATTAAAAATATAAATATTAAAAATTATAAATATTAAAATATTTTTATATTAATATTTTTATATTTTTAAATATTTTTAAAATTAAAAGTTAAATATTTTCTTTGCTAATAATAATATTCAGCTCCAGTCAAATTATGTTTTGATCTAAAAATCATGCTACCTATTCCCTCTTGAAAAGAGGAAGACAATTTTCAGATAAAAGGTCTTATTTGTCGTCGACCAATAAATTATTTCCTATTGATCAAACTATTTTTTTGCAAAACAAACTTAAAAAATTGTGAGAAATATTTTTCAAAGGTCATTTTCAGTGAAACAAATGAACCCTTATCGTATTGCTCCATCTCTCATAATTTGATTTTCTTAACCTTTTTCCATCCTATCTCTTCTCCATCCTTATCTCTTTTGCATCATCTTCTCAAAGCATTTTCGATCATCTCCTTTCTTCTTCTCTTGCCTATTTGCAAATAGTAGATTTATGGTTATGTATTGTTATTTGTATACGATTTTTATTAAGGAATTTGATGTGGCATATAAATTATGAAAAATTAAAATAATGATGTGTAAAATAAAGAAAGTTTCGAAAAACTTGTTTCAACTTACGTTATTATTTCAAACTTTCATTTAGTTACTCAAATTAATTAGAATTAAGTTAACATCTATATTCATAGCCAGTATAAAATCTACTAAGATACGGAAAAAAAACTACCCATAGCATAGCATGAGTATGCATGCTAGTACAATTAAAAATAAAAGAATTCTTATATCATTTAGACTTAGGATTTTCCATTTATAGATGTAGTAAATCACAAGTTCTTGTTCTCATAATCCAAGTATAAAGTGGATCATCTGCTGACTCTGTTGCAATTGTGTAGATTACAAATTATTTATAGCCATCCAATAACCATTTTAGATGAAAAGATAGATAACCACTATCTTTTATGAAAATATGTATTTGGATAAAATGATGTATTGATTGGATGAAAGGATGCAGTTGTTGAATGGAATGGTGCATCTTTATGGCCAATGGTTGCAATGGTTTATAAAAAGATTTATCAATTGAAACATGTCTTTTTGATTGTGTTTTTAGTGACCTATGAATATCAACTCAAATTGTCAAAATATTCATCCAAAACTTAACTCCAAATCAATTCCAAAATTTTGATAAAAATAATAAGAGATTAGGGAGTTTTTTAATATTGCTAATTGAAAAATCATAAAGATTCATCATGTCTTGGAATTGTTATTGCTTAGACATGTTAGCAAACTTCATGCGAGGGAAAATAACTCTTTAAAAAAAGTGACTCATCGTGCCTCAAAAGCCTTGATTTCATTTTCATTTCTGTCCTCCCATTTGCCTTATTTCTCCAACAGACTCATCGCCAAGGTTGATGAAAATGGAGAGGCAATCTGGGATGGAAGTATCCTGTAAATGGTGGCTTCTTTACTTGGATAGGTTTAGGTGTTGTGATCAGTAGCAGAGCAGCAGGGAGATTATAGAGGCGGTGGGGACCAGTCTTCATGATGCAGAGAGCTAGGTGGTGTTGAGAAATAGGAGCCATTAGTTTGCTTGCTGGTGGAGGGGTTTTGTGATTTTGGCAACGTTTCGACTATGTTCAGTTCTGCTGATGGATGCACGTTGGTTGCAGTTCATGAATAACTCAGAAAGGATGTAAATAATAGGTTTTGACGGTCACTTGCAATATATTATAGAATCTTTAACAAGTCTATGACCCTTGGTGATCAAAGTTCAAAGATTCTGAGTGTGGACATGTACATCGTTGATCCCATTTAATTGCTGCAATTCTATTTGCAGGTGTACCCATAAATACTTGCATCGTAGTTTGTTAGTTTCTTAAATGTGCAGTTGTCTTCTGACTTAAAATTTCCCTAGCTCATAACAATATCATATTTTAAAGGAAAAATACTAAAAATATTATTATTTTTTAATTTTATGATGATTTTCTCATTGCAAGTCCATGTGAAGCTAGCCTTAGTTTCATGAATGTGCGTATAACAAGTCTTGTGCTGTAAATATGTGCTATTATTGCTTCTGAAATGTGGACAACAATTCTGTCTATTCCTCTCTTTCCACGGTAGTTGAGGCCATGATTGCAGCCTTTGCTGGGAAATACATTTATGGGATGAGATACTGCCCTGGCCCTGGCCCTGGATGGAAGTATTCCGGTCAAAGGCTTGGCTTGATGGAGGTGGAGGTCGACTCATTCAATGTTTTTCAGTGGCTGCTCACAATTTCATGCATCACGCAAGGCACTCTAAACTATTAGATATGGTATTTCAATTTTAGCGTTTTGAACATCCAAGAATGAGCATTGGATATCACAATAAGTTTTTATGGATTGAGAATAATAAAAACGTGACAAATGCTATTGGAACCAACTTTTAAATGTTTGATTTCATACCAAGCATTCCAACAAGGATAGCAAAATTAGAGACAATCATGATTCCACATCAAGCATTCAAAAATAGACGGAATGAATCAACCACGATTAAAATATGTCACGTCAAACATGAATTTACACGTCTAAATAAGCTGATTATTAAAAAAGAGAATAAGGGTTACATGAAACGACAATTAATCTTTGCTGTTCATCTATATCGTTTTTATGTGCTCATTCTAGTTGTTATTTTTCGGACTCTGCTGGCATTATAGAGATGGTAGAAAATATGTTCACAATTCTCCCTCTTATTAGAATTCTAATAATTGTCGGACTAACTAATATTTCTTAGCGACATTGCAAACCAAGTTAAAAAAATGATCATTGAACCCGTTAAATTTTCAATTTTTGACATGCTGGTTTAATAGTTTATTTTTTAGTATTTACATACTAAATCTAGTGTTAAATATATATTAAATATGTATTTGATTTGATGATGTGATCTTTAATATAAAACTTAAAAGTTAAAAATTCAAATCTCATTAGTAACAAATAAAATTTTAAATATATAATAAAAATTTATTAGTTTATTATGTTTCTTTTTATTTTTCACTGATTAAACCAATTATGTTTCAGTTCAATTAATAATCAATTACATATATATATATATAGATATCGGAGTGGACCACCAACAGATTTCAATTGAACTAATTCAACCAACCAATTTGGTTGATCGTGTCTTTTAATCCATGCTGCAAACATTGCGAGACCAAGTTCATGATAATGCGTAAAACGACTGAATCCTTCATAATTTGCTTTGTTTTCATACGATAATTTGCTTTTGTGCAGTAATGTCTAAGAAACTTTGCAGACTAAAAAGACACTTTTAAAAGTCTTTCTCAATTATGTTGACGACTTCTCTGCGAAGTAATATAATATATGATTGACATTTGCAATAAATACATTGACCTGTAAATCTTTACCACCATTCACTAAATATGAACTATAATTCACCATATCATAAAATTTATCTTAAAATGCTGCTTCCGTAGTCAAAAGTAACATTTCCCTTCTAGTTGATTGTATTGTTCCCTTGGAGCTCTGCCTTCTCCATGCCTCTTTTAACTCCTGGGACCTGATAAACTCTTCAATTCTTGCCTTCAATTAAGTAATCGGAATTAGCATTTCACGCAGTAAGATGGGATCGGTTGAATGGGCCAGTCTGTGATTTTATCGAATTAGTGGGCGCAATTTATCAATCGAAATTCGTTACCTAGGGAAAATATTATCGTTGTAAGAGTAGGAACGGATGCTATCACTCTGAAGATGTCTCTAGATAAAGGGCCTGTCTATTGTGATCCTCGAAGACGGTAAGATCACCGGATCCTTCATCAGAGTATACTGCAGGAAGAAGAGAGTAATTTTGAAGTCGATATTTCTTTTCTTTTTTTATTTTTTTTTTCCATTTTAACAAACATCTCCAACCCCGAAATTAGACAAAATATATGTGATATGCAGGACTCCATTAAATGTTTTTGATAATAGGTAAAGAAACAATCTTTCGAGTAGGTAAAATAAAAGTTAGTGCGTATCTCTTTCTATTCTTCATCCACCGACTTTTGGCACCAAGCTTAGTAAAAGCGATTGGTAGTGCATAAGACATCAGTTAAAATCAAATCGACTTTTTGAGCAAATCGTTAATTTCTTCCTTCCTCTTTGTTTTAGTGGATAACAAAATGAAAAATCTACATTTTGCCAACCTGCTTTACTCTTTAGGACCCAATTCATACTCTTCGGGGTCTTTTAGAGTAGGAGATTTTCTTTAGGGCCCATTAATTGCGGCAGAAAGTAATTGAGCATGCTTGCCTCTCTTTCAACCTGGAGAAGTAATCGATGAACGAAAACTGATAAACTGAAGAATATAAGAAAGGAGACAACAAGGTAAACATCAATAAAAGTAATAAATAAAAAACCAGTGGCAAATTGTCGGGCATAAATTTGACAGATGACAGAAGCATAGGTGCAGAAGAAGAGACATTGCCATCTCTGGTAGTTGAAAAGGAGCTGTTATCTGCTCAGACGTAAATGCTAGCATACTACATCCCCATTTGCCAACTTCACATCAATCCGTATAATCTGAAAAGAATCAGTAATATATGTTTAATTAAAATCTAAATTCAAAAAACATGAATCATACATACACGGGCAAAGGGGGAAAAGGGAAAGGAATAGTGACATTCTCCTAGGAGTGGATGTCACAACGTGAACGGGATGCTAATCCCATACATGCCAGACTTGAGGGTGGGTGAATGCCTTTCGTTTCTTGTTTTTCATATTATTTTTCATGTCAGGGATTTAGTAGTCAGATTGAATCGCTCACTTGACTTAACTATAAATGATTGTTATGAAATGGTCATTTGACTTGGAGTCGCCACTAATCTATTTTGTCTTGGTGAGATTTGTCACATACTAATGTTTGTGTTTCAGGGGTTACCAACCATTGAAAACAAACTCTGAGGTCCACGTTTATTCTAGATATTTGCTTGAAAAGGGTTTCAGAGTCTGTTACAGCATAAGATAAGGATTCAATCCCTCTAGTGATGCTCGAAAATCGATACCTTTTAATTACATGTTAACTTAAGCTTTGGTTTCTAATTAATTTTGGTTATCAGTATTTAATAATAAAGATTATTATATGATACACTACTAGTAAAGTTTTCTAACTTTACAAGCTAGGTTAAAACATTACCACGTGTCCTATTTATTTAGTTTTTATTTTTATAAATATGCATTCATGACACATGGTAATGATTTGACTCTATTTGTAGAGTTAAAAAACTCCACTACTAGTGTATTAAATAATTATTCTTAATCATAATTCTCATATTTCAAAAATTCCTAAAACTAATTTTTAAAATGAAATGACTAAAGTACTTATGTGACTAAAGTACCCTCAAACTAATCAGTTTTAAAATGAAATGACTAAAGCACCCTCAAAGTAAATGTGACATGAAAGTGCTTATGTGACATATAAGGACTCGGTTTTAAAATAAAAAAAAATATATAAGTACCCTCAAAGTACGTGTGACATGAAAGTGCTTATGTAACTTATAAAGACTCGATTTTAAAATGAAATAACTAAAGTACCTCCAAAGTGCACGTGACCCCTAAATACTTGATTTTTAGGTAAAATGATTAATTTACCCAATGTGGTTAATTTTTTTTTATTTGACCTAAATAGCCATAAAATGGTAGGAATTATTAAAAGGTCTCTAAATTTTTTTAAATTACAAATTAACCTCTAAATGGCTTAAAAATGCTAGAAATGCACCCAAATAGCTAAAATACCCTAAATGGAAAATCTTATGGTGGAAACGAACTAAATAGCCCTAGAATGCAAATGTTTGCTAAAAAGTCTCTAAACTTTCTTCATTTGCAAAATAACCCCTAAATGGCTTAAAAATGCTAGAAATGCACCAAAACAAATTTGAAATGCATGGAAAATATTCCTAAGGGATCATAAAGCATTCAGTCAAGCATAGAAGCCTTGGAAAAATTTTTTAGCTTTGCAATTTGGTCCATATAGTTTCTAAAAAGGTTAAATAAGACTTGGCCACTATACTTTAGATCAAATTTTAATTTGGTACCTATATATATATATTTTTTCAATATGTTTCCTGCAGTTGCACTACGTCAAGCATGTTGGTACCTGAAACTATTATCGTTGTCAGCTGCTGACATGGCAGCCAAACAGCCAATGAAAGCATGACACATGGTGAAATGCCACATCATCATTAACATATCAGCATGAAATTTTCATTACTTTTATTTTCATTTTTTATTTTTGAATTACATAAATAATGATGTGGCTTTCTACCACGTGTCAATGTCTTATTGGTTGTTGCTTACTATGTTAGCGGTTGACTAGTGGTAATAGTTTCAAGTACCAACATGCTTGACGGAATGAAAGTTTAGATACCAAATTGACAAAAAAAATTCTTTGGATATGAAACTGAAAATCGATCTAAACTATAAAGGCTAAATTTGTATTTATCCTTTTCTAAAATTACCAAATGGCCCTGAAAAAATGAAATTTTACTAATGGGCCCTTAAACTAATATTGTTAGCTTGATTATCTTTGAATCAATCTCATTTTGATATAACAACAACTTAAACTCCATTAGTTTGTATTTAATTATTTCTAACTTAGTAATTTTCTTGAATTAAATTGAAAATATTTTGAAAAATACTAAATTGATTTATACCTCCTATTTTCTCAAAAATAATGCTCAAAATGCATATTTATACTTAGAATATTTTTTAGATAAGTTTAAGTCAATCTCAAGCCAAGAAAAACTCTTTTATAGGCATTTTTAATTAATGTATCGATAAGGTATGTATGTATTGATACAATGCTTGGTAATAGCTAAAGTTTTTCAAAAAACCCTCAAAGGTATCATTACACATTAAAGCTCAAAATTCTTCAAGTTCTTCACTCTCACTATATTTGTAATCAATTTGTATTCTTCAAAGTTCATTTTGTATCTCTGCATCTTTTACTTAAACTCTAGAAAACACCACCTTTTAGAGGTCTTAATTAGTTTGCAGACATTTTATCTATTTCATGAGGGGATTATGTGAAAATTAAGTGAGAATACTTAAGAATTTAGGTATAATTTTTAAGGGAAGTTTAAAGGTTCTATCTTAGCCATAAAAGATAGTGTTGTAAGGTTATACCTTAGCCTTAAAGATTACATTTTCACTAGTGGATTATGGAAATCACTTTAGTAGGGACGTGCCAAAAAGAAAAGACATAAGCTCCAAGTTTAAGGTCTGAACCTCTGTATATCGTGTGTTTGATTTTTTTTCTCTTACTCATCTTTATATTTATTTGATTTCAATTTCTAATTAAAGCTAAATTTAAGGTTAAATTTTTAAAAGAACCAATTCACCCTTATTGGTTCATTCCTTTATTTAAGCTAACAATTGGTATCAGAGCCTTGATCTTTATTATAGTTCAACAGCCTTGAGAAAAGATCCATTAATTCACTCAAATCGATAGTACACACTTAGCACTTAAAGCTTCATGAAGTTCACATGAGATAAAAAGCCCAGATAAAGTATGTCTGATGGCCTTTGAGACATATTCAAAAGCTATGGGAATTGAAGGCCATTCTATCACGAGACCTCTTTTATGCAATAGTGACAACTGCTTTCATTGAAAGACAAAGATGAGGCTTTTTATTCAAGTAGATGAGTATAAAGTGTGGAAGTCATCACTAATACACTACTTTTCCTAAGAAAAGTGTTAGAGACATTGTTATGCCAAAGAAGAGGATGAGTAGGATCAACAAAAAACAAGATGGCATAATTAAATGCTAAGGCCATGCTTACTATCTTGTGCTTTAGGCCTAAGTGAACATAATAGAGTCTTAAGTTTTGACATTGCCAAGCAAATGTGGGACAAGTTGGCAACTACCCATTAAGGTACAAATTAAGTAAAGGAATCTAAAATTAGTATGTTCACACTTGACTATGAGTTGTTTAAAATGAAGTCGGATGAAACCATCAAGGAAATTTCCAATCAGTTTTCAGATGTGATCAACTCTATAGGTATTTGGGAAGACATATCCAAACAAAGAAATGGTGAAGAAGCTTCTAAATAGTCTTCCTAAGTATTGGGAGGCAAAGGTGACAGTAATTAAAGAATCCAGAGATCCAAACACTCTTTCCTTAAATAAACCCATAGGTTCTCTCTTAACCTATGAGATAAAGATTAAACATAGTCAAGAGACATCAAAGAAGGCTAGTGTTGCCTCTAAATCAACTATTTAAAGTGAAAAAGATGATGAAAAGGTTGAAGAAAATGAAGAAATGGCCATGTTTGCAAAGAAGTTTCATAAGTTTATAAGAATGAACAAAGCAAAAAAAACCTCCAAAAAGAGAAATGCCAAAGGGAGAATCAAGTTGAGTGCCTAATGTAAAAGAAACAAAACTCAAAGTAACAAAAGAAGAAAGCTATGGTGGCTACATGGAGTGATGGTCGCTACATGAAATGGTAGTGACATATCTAACAACAAGGATGATAAAGTAGCCAACCTATATCTCATGGCTTTTTAATGAGCCCAAGATATCTTCTAATGCTAATCCTTATACATTTGATAAGTTAGAAGACACCTTTTGTGAATTAGCATTAGAATTTTAGATCATGAATTTGAAATATAAGAAAATGATATCTAAACTTAAGGAATAAAATGAATTATTGAGCATGACTAAGAATGATCTTGAAAAGAAAGTGGCTGAGCTAAAAGTTGAGAATGATGATTTGACTAAGAAAAATACAAAGCTTTCATAACTCATTCTCTAAATTCTATATGGCACAACAAAATTTAAATGACATGTTAGAAACACAAAAAACATTCTTTGATAAAGATTGTTTAGGCTACACTAGTATTGAAAAAGAAACTCATTTTAAGAATTTCTTTGTGAAACAAAAAAACCATATGATGCATCTAGTATGTGTACTCATTCCTATAAACTAGGTCATGCATTTCATTCTTGTTCCTTAAAGATTGTCATTTGTAAAGATAATCTCACAGGAGTGTGTGGATTCCTTAGGGAAATTAACACATCCTAAGATGAGGCTACTAAAATAAAGTGGATCCCTAAAGGCATAAGAATTATGAAAACTAATGCTTAAGGACCCAAGAAATTTTAGGTACCTAAAAATAAATGGGACTTAGTGTTTATAGAAGGAAGAGCATTGTTTCAAGGCAAAATCAACAACTGAGAATTCTTGGCACCTTGATTGTGGATGTTCAAGACACATGGCCAGAGACAAAAGTAAATTTTTGAAACTAAGGCCTAAGGATGGTATAGATGTTACTTTTGGTGACAACTCAAAAAGACACATTGAAGGCATTAGAACCATTGGTAAAAATTCCTCATCTAATTTTGATAATGTTCCTTTTGTCAAAGGTATCAAGCATAACCTCCTTAGCATTAGTCAATTTTGTTATAAAGGCATGAAAGTTATCTTTGAGTCCATGAATTGCTAAGTTGTTGACGTCAAGTCAAATAAAATTGTTTTATAGGGCATAAACGAGGATATGTTTGTAGACATCTTATTTAGTCTAGGCCAACATTCAAGGCATCAAAGGTTGTCCTTTGAGGCAACATTAGATGAATTCGGAGGAGCATGGATCAGTCCCCTACTGTTCTTGGCTAAGGCAAGGTGTTCAGAGAGTTGAAGGTATGAAAAATCCTTATTTTGCATGCATGTATCTATGCATAACCTATATGTATCGATATAGGGTCTCTATGTCATTAAAATTCAAAATTTCATTCTTTGTATTGACACAGAAAGGTAATGTATTGACTCATCCTTTGTTCTTTGTATTAAAACTTAAACTTGGCCATGATTTTGGCTCTAAAAATCATCCAATATCAGACATAGCCTTATCTATATCATATGGAAGTTATTTTTAGGCCTTAAACATTGGATTGACACATTTTTGAATGGTCTATTAAGCTTGGCATAAGGACATTTGGTGTTAAAATCTAATATAATGAAAGGCAAATGTGAGATTATTCATTTGATCACCTCATGATGGCTTTTTTTATCTATAAGAATGAAGATTAACTAATCAAATATTGTAAGCTCACCTCCTAGTACCATGGCTCATTAATGGTACATGCTTAATGCCCCAAATGCCTCTTTCACTAGGTTATTTTGATGGCTGAAATATAGTCCTATATAATGTAATTTTCATGCTCAGCCAAGGGAGATTCACCACTATTACCTTAGCCTCTAATGCATTATCTCTTTACTCTTTCTATAGCTTTCCTTTCACCTCTCCTAAAGCCCTTCTTTGCTATTATATCTACCCTTCAAACTCCCCTCCATAGATACAATAACTAAATGCTCATTCTTTTCATTCATTTCTTATTAATCCATAGCAAAGGAAGGAAGAAAGTGAGCTTAAAGTTGCTTGGTTACCATGCTAAAAGTCAAAGGTTTTTCGCATAACTTTCATCTCTTCTTTATTTTTATTTTCTATTTTCATCATATATATAATCTTAATAAGCATCCATGTTACCATGACCTTGTTAGGACTTTCATGCATTATTGTGGCCTTAGTTGTGGTAGTTTTAGGATTTTGGTGATTTCTTGATGCCTTGATGTTATTTGCAGGACCAAAAATGCCATATTTCATTTTGACATAAAAAAAGCCCTTGTTCAATAACTTTTTTTCTTTGTTTCTTTCATCTCTACATGCTCATTTTAGGTTTAAATGTTCATCCTAGTATGTTTTGAGTATGACTATGCATTTTGATGCATTTTTAGCATGTTGTATTGATTAAATGTTGATTTATGGTGATGTTTTGAATGCTTATTCATGTTTGATGGTTTTGTTATGTTTAGTTTATCATGTGTTAGTTAAAATGCCTTTATCATTGCTTGTAAAAAATCTATTTTCAAAAAACCCCCATGTTAAATCCATGCTAACTTCAAGCAGTGAAGACTAATAAAGATTTAATGTTTTTAATCCATTAATCTTCCAATCTTAGGGATATATCAAGTTTAAATTTTCAAATTCATGGTCTCAATAGGTGAAATAAATTCTATTTTAAGGCCCAACAAAATCCAAAAACATTTTAAGTGTTTATTTAAAGCCTTGTCTTAAGCCTTGTGTTGTGACTCGCTGGAATGGATGATGGACGATTCATCGCACCACTCTTTGGAATTTGGATTAGTTTGTTACTTCCCTGCTATAGAGCCTAGTTGTTGGACATTCATATGTCCTACACCTAGACATGTGACTAAAAACCTTTAAACTCGAAAAACTTCTATTTCGTTATTGGCAGCATTAAGATCCCGACTTGAAAAACTATTTTCTAGAATTTTCTTGTATTTTTCCTTAACAACGTCATCAAATTACCTTTCTAAGGGTATCTCATTTTCCCTCAAACCATTTATGATAAGGAAGTTATGTTTTTTGAACTTTTGTTGTTTGGAACCCCTAGAATTAATGATCTATATTCCGTTTAGGCCATTTCAGTCATTTAAATAATTTTTCTAGTGTTTGGTCAAAGCCTTGTCTTAAGCCTTGTGTTGTGACTTGCTAGTATGGATGATGGATGGTTCATCGACCCACTCTTTAGAATTTGGATTAGTTTGTTACTCCACTATTATAGAGCCTAGTTGTTGGATATTCATATGTCGAACACCTCGACATGTGACTAAAAAGCTTTAAACCAGAAAAACCTTTATTTCATTATTGGTAGCACTAAGATCCTGACTTGAAAAACTATTTTCTAGAATTTTTCTTGTATTTTTCCTTAACAACATCATCAAATTACCTTTCCAAGGGTATCTAATTTTCCCTCAAACCATTTTTGATAAGGAAGTTATGTTTTTTGAACTTTTGTTGTCTGGAACCTCTAGAATTAGCGATCTATATTCCGTTTAGGCTAATCAAATAATTTTTCTAGATTTTTAAACATTTTTCTTAAAAATAGGATGAAATTTTTTTTTTGAAAAGGTATCATTTGTGAGTTTACGATTCTAAACGAGTTCGAGGTGATTTTTCAAAGTTTGATGGACCTTTTCACCTACAAGTGTTGTCAGTGTTAAAATGAACCTAACTTCAAAAATTAATTCCTGCTAGAAAGCGTTTTGTTAGGATTTTTTGGAATACTTTAATTAATTTTTATTGAGTTACCTTTCAAATATATCTTATTTGCCACTAGAAACCCTTAGACTAGCCTAGAATAAATTTGGGAAGGTGGATAGTGCTCTACTGTCCCTAATTTCTTGGACATAGGAAAATTTTAATGAATTTTCTAGAATAATCTATTCAAGGCATTTAGATGCCGTGGAATAAATTCGATTAGTTCCCTATAGAGTCATGTGTCACAACATAAGTTCTATAAGGCTTGGATCAAAGCCCAGATATTTACTAAAATTAATTTTGTCTTATTTAAATTACTTATTTTAATTTAAAATCTAGATTTTCACTAATCTATATTCAAAAAATTCTAATTTCCTAAAAATCACTAAAAGTTTTCTTTATGGGAATATTTCAGCCTTGCCTTTTTCCAAGGGATGCTCCAGCCCTACTTTTCCTAAGGGATACTCTAACCCTTCTTTTCAAAACTATATTAAAAAATCCAAATTTTTCTCTCTCCAGACCACCTTAGATGTTCTTGCCAAAACTCTTGTTTTTATGCCTTTTGCAACCCACGAGTTCGAGTGCATCTTAAAATTGCCATTTTGGTTGTTTCTTAATAACTGAGGATAATTATAAGATACAACTCAATTATCCCTCCACTTTTTGCTTTGTGTGTTTTATTTTATGTATTATTTATTATTTTTCTCTTCGGCTTACATACACTTTTTTTTCTGGTAAGGTTATTTATTATTTATTTATTATGATTTTGTACCCATGTTTTAAAAAATCAAATTATATAAAATCTGAGGCAATGTTCTATGTTAGTATCCCTTTAGTGCACAACGTAGAATATCCATTTCCAAATTAATTCAAAAACTATTTTATTGAAACGTCTATGTTTCTGCTTCTTTCTAGCATGTTTAAAGAGATATAATTTTATTATAAAAACCTAGATTTAGTTTTTTCCAAAATTGCAATACAACAAAGGGATTACGTTTGAATATTGATTATATAAAAATAAAAAAAAATGAAACCAAGATAATTTATGGCTACATGGTACCAATTTAAGGCATCATGGTGTGCTAATCCTTTCCCAAGCATAACCAACTCCCAGACCCTTTCAAACAAACTTTGGTATGAACAGACCATAAAATCAGTATTTCAAGTTTTGTAACTTGAAAACATCGGTTCTAATAGGTGTCTAGTCACGTGTAGCCTAAAATGATCAGTAGTGACTCCATGTTTTGGCCACTTCAGGGTGGCCATCCAAGACCAGTTGAAAAATGATTCATTTGACGGTCTCCCTGCCCTAATCATGAGACCTTATTACACTTCAATATAAAATTCCCAATGAAGGGATATACTTTTTAAGTCGACTATCCTATCAAATCGATTGGGTTAACAGCGGTGTCTCAAGTTGATAGCTTGGCGACTCTATTGCGGACTATATTTAGAGAGTCAAGCCTACAACTAGCCTAATTTTACCTAATTCTTAGTTGTCTTCGGCTTTTGGTCATTATTCATTTGTAATCCCTTCTCTTTATCCTTCTTGTACATACTATTTATTTGTTAATATCTTATGTATACTTGTTTCTCTTGTGTTTGCTGAGGTTTATTTCTGCCTGAACAAAAATGTTAATAAAAAGTAAAAAAAACATTCATTGTTTCTCGACACACATTGTGCACATGCATTTGCATTAGACTTTCAGCCATATTTTTTTTGAAGAGAGATTAGCACCTTTATATGGTATCTCTTCTTTACCCATGGGCTAGCGATACATAATGGGGTGCAAATTATCTATTCTCCCATGGTATTCTTTTTATCCATATGGGCATAGGGAAATACATTCACCTAAATCAAACCTATCTTGCTAAACCTATAATAGGCCTAGGATTGGGATGCCTCGGCTATCTTTATTGGATGAAGAGGCAATTTAGGAATCAATTTAACGTCAACCTAGCCTCATATAGTTAGCCATAAGAGCAAAACCATGTCCAACCATACTGAAGTGCTACTAGAATAACTTGAAGAATAAGACATGCAAGGAAACGCCTTTTACTTTTTATTTCTCTTTATCATAGTTACATAGGCAATGATGAATGGACATCATTGCTAACACCAATTATTTTTTACCCCAAGATCATGCCATCCATTTTAATAATATCATCGAGGCATGTCATTACATTGTTCAAATAATGACTAACATTTATTTTTCCTTTTTTAGGGAAAGTGTTTGAATATTACCACTTAACACCCCAATGTGAGGCCTAGTATCACCTCTCAAGGAATAAATCTGCCCTGATAATTTGTTATGTTGTCTAACTGATAGCGTAATGCTTGTTAATCAGTAGATGATGATGAGCAAACATCATTACCTAGATCATTAGTGATGTCCCCAGAGGCATTGTGTTGTTTGGTCGTGAAAAAAAAAAACCATCTAGATAAGCAGTCATGCTGTCCGATAGATGACTTGACATTGACCCATCATCGAATAATAACAAGCAAAATCGTTAGTATTTTGAAAGGTAGCTTTCATCTAATGAGAGACCATTAGGATAACTTTAACTTGGACACATTGTTATGCTATCCGCATCAATCTAGGTTTTGATAGGCAAAACGATAATAACTATGGCCTTCCTATGTTTACCCTAAGGTGTCATAATGACCGTCAAGCATTTTTGTTCTATGATTTATTTGTTGCATTCTTAATAAGTTATTAACTCAGGGCTTTTTGTTATTGTCTTTGCCACATGTGTCATGTCATCTCATATCATCTTAAGATAGTTGGGTCTAAGGATAGTTTCCATCAACAAGTATCATACCATGGCATAAGTACCAGGTGAAACATTTGAAGATTTTGAAGTAGTTAAAGTCGAGTTAAAGGGGAACAGAGGCAAAAAGGCAATCATTTTTGGCCTGAGTACATCTTGAAGATCCTAAAGCAAGCTGAAATAATTTTTAGGCAGTTTAATCTTCAGGATATGAGAGATATATGGTATAGTTTGGATGAGGCTCTTTTTCACAAAAAAAATATGGGGATATTGCTCTGTTGGTCCAAGTTCAAGTTGATTGCGGACTGTTATAGGCCGTTATATAGTTTTAAAACCCCATATACAGGAGTTTCACTTTCAATGGACAAGATCTAGTTCCTACTGTAGAAGAATATGCAACCATGCTTAATATCAAAAAGCATAATTTGACAAGATTTACTTTTAGTCTAAAAAGCCCATATCCTTTAAGAAAAAGTTGGCTAGTATGCTTGAGGTTAAAGAAAAATAGGTCGAGTCCCACATAGTCAAATCGAGAAATAGTGTGTGAATTATTTGGGATAGCTTGAGGTCAGCCATGAGTACTCCATTTGATAAGAGAAAGGTTAGAGACACTTTTGCCCTAGCAATCTATAGCTTAATCATATTTTTGAGAACTTTAGGGCATATAGAGTTTATCATAGTAGACATTTGTTTGAAGTTGAGTTAGGGCATCAATCCTACTTCTGCCATCTTAGCGGAGACTATTTGGTCCTTAAATTTTGGAAGAAAAAAGGGCAAAGTGTGCTTTATCGAATGGTTATCACTTTTGTATATGTGGCTCTTCAGTCATTTTTGGGGTGGGAGACTACTATAGCCATAAATGCCAAAATTTACCCTTCATTAAGTTCTTAGAGTCGTAACATAGAGGGATATGAATCCTGACTAGCCTGACTTAAAAGGTAGGTGTACCCCTCGTTCCTATATATATCTGTATCATATTCTTTTATTTTTAAAGGGCCTATCATTATTATCATTTTTTTTATTTTTCATATTTGCATCAAGATGTGTCACTCACTTGACTTAACCCTAAATAGTTATTACAAAATGACCCTTTTATCTTGGAGTCACCACCAATCTATTTTGGCTAGGTGAGATTGGTCATCTACGGGAGTTCGTATTTTGAGGGTTACAAAACTCTTAAAATAAACTTCGGGATTTACAATAATATTAAAGATCATATGAAAAGGTTCGAGAGTCGATTACAATCATAAGTAAGGACCAATCTCTTTCATGACGCTCGGTAATTAGTACCTTATAAATCTTGTGTTAACTAAAATTTTGAATTTTACTTGATCTCATTATTCCATATTTAATTATAATTCTCATATATTAAAATAAAATTTTATGAAACAAATTTATTATTTCGGATGAAAAAATTAGGTTTTTAATATTTTTGAGAGTCAAAATATCTTTCATACCCCATTGGAGGAAGCCTACTGGAGAACAGGTGGAATACGAAAGGTTTTAAGAAATCAAAATATTTTTTGTATGCTACTAAAGAGCTGAAGGAATACAAAAGCTTTATAAATCAAAATATCTTTTGTACCCTACTAGAAAGCTACAAGAACACGCAAGGTTTTATTTTAAGAAAATTAAAAAATCTTAATCTTTTTTTTGAAAAGGATATCTTGTTATTAAAATAATCCTTAGGATTCTTCTCATATTCTGAGAAAAATTTTATGTACTACTTTAACTCAAAGACATTGCCTTAATTTTAAAAATTTTTCATTTTATTAAAAATATTAATATTTGTCCTAAAACTCAGTTTTGACTATATGTACGGAACTAGACTCAGAGGACTCTGGATAGTCGATAAGACCAACATGTCCTTTAAAGTACTTTGGACATGAAAATATCCTAGTAACTCTAAAAGACTCAATTTTAAAGCAAAATTATCAAAATACCCTTGGGATATACCTTTAACATGAAAGTATCTCGGTACCCCTGGAGGACTCGAAAATGATCATAAAAGACAAACCTGACTTAATGCATACTTTTGTCAAGAAAAAAAATCCTAGTGATTACGTATGATTGTTTATAAGATATATTACTAAAATGTCTCTAAAGTCTGCCTTCGACATATAGGTGCCCAGGTAAGCCTAAAAGATTCGATATTATCATGAAAAAACAAAACTTATCCCTACTGTGCACCTTTGACATAAAAGTATCCCAGTGATCACATAGGATTTGGTTCTAATATAAATTACTAAAATGCCTCTAAAAAGTACCTTCGATATAAAATTATCTCATTAACCTAAAGGGCTTGAAAATGAAATGTATTATGATTTTACCCTAAATGGTAACTTAAACATCAAAATTAACCTAAAATGCAAAATTTGCTAATAAGTCTCCCATTTTTTAAAATTGTATTTCATACCCCACGAGAGAACTAGAAGAATACGAAAGGTTTTAATATTTTCTACACCCCTTTGAAGGACCGAAGGAATGCTATAAATATTCTTAAAACGTCAAAATTTTCATTAACCAAAATGCAAGACTTTACCAAAAAAAACTTTAAACTTTTCTATTTTTTCAATTTAATCCCTGAATGAAACAAAATATATAATGACATATCAAACATGTCAAAGTTAACAATAAAAATATACCAAATATCATCACAAGTATTGAGCCAAAACCTTTTAGCCTTGGAAAAAAAAATTATATTTTCAAATAAGCCCTTAAGCTTTCTAAAATTATACTATGCTCCCTCAAAGGTAAAAATGCATAAAACATACTCAAATAAACATGAAAACACCCCTAAAGGCTTTACTATATTTTTGGTCAAGCTTATATGGCCTAAAAAAATTTTAACACTTTTGCAATTTAGTCTTTAAACTTTCTAATATTACAAAATAACATAAAAAATCACAAATCATCACCAAGCAAGGCGTGTTTCAGCCAATCTTGGAAAAATTATTTTTAGATCCTTAGACTTTTAAACTTTACAAAATAATTCTAAATATCAAGAAAAAATCAAAAAATAAAAATCCAAAGCGATACATCGTTTAGCCAAGCCTTATATCACCAAGAAAAAATTATTTTTCAACTTAAACATATATATATATATATATCCAAGTTTTGAACAAGCTTAAGTCAACACCAACATGTTTAAAACCATAAGAAAATAACATCTAAGCATATGTTATCAAGTATATACATGAAAACATCAAGGAAAATAATATGACTATGAATATATCCACATGAAAAAATAAACAACAGATCAACAACAACATAAAAATCCAACAAAAATCAAGTTATTAACAAAAATACAACAAAATCACTACAAACATAAAATTGTTCATAGCTTTCAACACTTGGCCTTGCAACATGGATCAAAATCTATAAGCACAAGTGATCATCAAGCTTAAAAAAAGGATTAAATATAATAGAGATGAACAAAAACCAAGAGTTTTTCAAGTGAATTTACCTTAAAAGCTAGAAAAACTCAAGACATTTTTGTGTTTTTTTTTAATGTTTTTTTGGCTATGGATGGCTAAAGCTCCTTAATGAAAGCTTTCTCCCTTTATTTATAAAGGGAAATATCAGCCAAAGGTGGTAAAAAATCCCCTTGGCCAAATGTTTCTACCATTTTCTACATATTTTTTTATTTCATCTTTTTAGATTTTTTTTTAAAATTTTTTGATAAGATTTTAATTAATTATTTTTGTCATTTGCATGTGTCATCATACATGACATTATCATCTAGAGACATAAAAGAGAAAAAAATCTAATTTGGATAATATTAAACTTAATGATAAATTGAATCCTAATTAAATTAATTCTTGTATAATTGAACTGTCAAATTCTGAAATTAAAATAAATATATACAAATTCTTGAAAATTTATGAATAAATAGAATTATAACGGCAAATTTTATGCTAAATAAAGAGAAATTGGAGTAAAAAGACTAAATAGTTAAAAATAAAAAGTTATAAATTGACAATTTTAATTACGAATTTAAAGACATAAAAGGCCCAATTAAATACTTATATGAAAATTTTGTATCCAAAACAATTAATAAAAATTTTGGAAAGAGAATGAATTGTTGAGCCTTGTTAGAAATCAAAATAAGCATAAATGGCCTTTGTTGAAAAATTGATGGTATAATTACAAATGGGTGCATAGGGCTTGTAGAGAATCAAATGAGCTTGGTGAAAAATCAAAAATGGGCTTTGGAAAATTTGTTAGGCTTATTAAAAAATTAATAGGCTTATTGAGCCCATTAGGAAAATTTAAAATTTTAGGCCCATTAAGAAAATTTAGCCCGAAATAATAAAAATAAAAATAATAATAATAAAATGTTTTTTATAACAATTCTAAGTATTGAATTATACAAGAAATTTTTAAGAAGTCTTACGTGCAAGAAAAAGGCAATAAAAAAATCCCAAAATCGTAAAATTTTATGAGAAAAACTTTTGTGAAAGAAAATTATTATTTGAAAAAATGTGAAATTCATAAAATAAATTAAATTTTAAAAACTGATTTAATATGAATTCAATGAAGGTATTTTAAGATTTTAAAAATTATAAATTTAGAAAAATACCATATAAAAAATTTATAAAGTAGAAAATTCGTATCTTGGAAACAAAAAAATTCCAAAAATAAATCCAACTTGAAAAAACTGAGCTGAGTTTAATACCTTACTTAAAAATATTAATTGATGAAAATTGGAACAAGTTTCATTGAAAAAAATTTCGCAAGTAGGGACTCGCGATGTAGTAAAAAATTCAAAATTAATTGATAAATTTCTTAATTTAACACCTCGTGATAGAAAATGTCAATACATACTTTTTCTTGAATATTTTTTTATTTTTTAGAGAGCATATCGGCATAAGTACTACACAAGTGTTGGTAAAAATATATGAGGGTCAACTTTTCAAATTTTATGAAATTTCTTAAAAAATTCCTAGAAATGGGAAATTTGGCTGTGATAGCATCTACATAAATAAATTTTAAAATTTTCAAAAGAATAAAATTAAAAGCTAATTTTCACTTTTATGTTCCTCTTTGGTTGTTGTTGAGCATAAAAAATATGGCAAAGGCCAAATAAACATGATTCTGTCTAGGCCATGATAAGCTTTTATGTACAAAAGTTTTTTTTTCTTCTTTTTTTTTTTATAATATATATATATATATTTCTTTTATATAGGCCAACTGTATTGGTTTTTTACATAACCAACTACATTGGGCTTTCATATTTTAATGCCAATTTTGCCTAGGCCAAGGCCATAAGCTATTTTTAGGCTTATTCATATTATGTGCCAATCTCGATAGGGACAAAGCCATAAGCTATTCTTAAGCTTAATGCCAATTTCAACTAAGCCGAAGCCATTATCTACTTTTGGGCTTAGTGCCAATTTTGACAAAGATAGAACCATCAGCTACTTTTAGGCGTTGGTGCCAATTTTGACAAGGATAGAGCCATTAGCTACTTTTGGGCTTAGTGCCAATTTTGATTAGATTGAGGTCATCATCTACTTTTGGGCCATGTTCAATATAACGCATAGATGTTATTGGGCCAATTACCCCTATAACTTCGAACTGTTATCATTTCATCTTGGTGGCCATAGACTACTTCACTAAATAGGTTAAAGCAGCCTCCTATGCAAATATAACAAGGACAGAGATGATAAAATTTTTGAAGACCAACATTATTTACCGATTTGGAATCCCTGAGAAAATTATAACAGATAACACCTCTAATTTGAGTAATAAATTGATGACAGGAGTGTATACCCAACTTAAAATTTCACATCAAAACCCGATGACGTATTGTCCAATGATAAATAGAGCTGTAGAAACAGGCCAATAAAAATATTAAGAAAATTATGGGGAAAGTTGTTGAAACCTATAATGATTGGCACAAGAAACTTCTCTTCACCCCCTTGTTTATCAAATTTTAGTTTGAACTTCAACCGAGGCAATGCCTTACTTATTGGTCTATGGCATTGGGTCGTCTTACCAATTTAATTTGAAATCCCCTCACTTTGCGTATTGATGGAGACCAAACTTAAGGAAGCCGAATAAGTCTGAGATTATTATGAATAGTTACATTTCTTTGAAAAAAAAGGCTAAAAACGATCCAACATGGGCATATGTACCAAAAAAGGGTGATGAGAGCTCATGACAAGAAACTTCACCCCAGGTAGTCCCATGAAGGGGAATTGGTGTTGAAGAAAATCCTTTTCGCACAAAAAGATCCATAAGGAAAATGGGTGCCAAATTGGGAAGAGCCCTATGTGGTTCAGAAAGTATTCTCAAAAGAAGCGTTGATTTTGGCAGAAATAGATAGGGATACTTTACCAAACCTTATCAATTCTAACTATATAAAAAATTGTTATGCTTAGAAGGAAATTTCAAAAGACAAAAAAAAAAGAAAGAAGAAAAAGAATAAAAGAAAGTAAGAAAAGAAAAAAGAAGAAAAAAGCTTTGGATAAAAACCCAAAAATAAAAGGCGATAAAAGAATGAATAAAGCATAATGTGCCAAAAAGTTAAGGCTAGAGGAAAAGGCATGCTATGGTCAGAAACATTCTCAAGATATGGATTTGCATAAAGGCAAACATCCCATTCAGGAGAGACCTTTGAAGAATTGAATAGAAGATTTTGTCTATCTAAGTAATATTCAAGTTCCTCATGCACCTCACCCTTATTTTTTATTTTGTTGAAAAATCAATATTGTATCTTTTTCCTCTTGTTGGAATACAAATATATATATATATGTACCTTTTTCAGATTACCTTTTAACCATGCTAACTTTTCTATTAAATGATGATCAACAATTTAAGAAATGGAAAATAAAAAATGATGACAAAGAAATTTCTTTGTACTACTTGGAATGAAGTCAAAGCATTATAGGGACCTTAGCTAATATTTCAAATCCTTTTGGACACTCTAGAAAGATTAGGGTGGACTGATAATACTCTCAAATAAAACTTAAGAAAAAGAATTTGGGAGTCATAGTCAAAAAATTCATGATAAAAGGAAAGACAAATTGTTTTAGATGATTCCTTGGAAGGAAGATTAAAGATAAATACAGATTCCTCTTGCCAAAAGAAAAAGAGATATCTACAACATTTTTTAAAGATTCCTTTGACACTAAATATAGAAGTAGGCTCATTTTATCTATAAAAGTTTCTAAAGATGCCTTTAACTTTAAGTTTAGGCATTGGTTCCCTTTTCCAAAAACAAAAAGATATATTTATTAGATTTTCTAAAAATACCTTCTAACTCCAAAATAGGCTAAATCAGAGATTTTCCATAATGAATAATGACAAAACTCATAAATCAGAAAATGTAATTATGGAAGTTCATCATATGCATTTCGCTTGCTTTGCATTCAATGATTTACAAATAAAAAATGAAGCATGATATTGGAGAAAAGTAACAATCATTTAGTATGCTGACTATCTCAAAAGTGAAAGGTAAGTTTTGCATCTTTTCAAACATATCAAATATCAAACCTTGGTCATACCCACATTGACTATTATGGTTTCACCCTCGTCATACCTAAGTTGGCTATCATGGTTTTGTTCTGGTTATACCCAAGTTGACTATCATAGTTTTGCCCTGGTCAACCCTTCCAACTTAGATTTTGCCTTGGTCATACCCAAGTTGACCATCATGGTTTCACCCCGGTTAGCCCTTTCGACTTACATTTTGCCCTGTTCATACCCAATTGACTATCATGGCTTTGCCCTATTTAACCCTTTTCGACTTAGGTCCCACCCTAATTACCTCCATTGACTATCATGGTTTCAACTTTGTCAACTCTTTACCTTAACCTAGGTTTCCATCTCGATTATTTTATTTTAATGTATATTTTTATAGTTTAATTTATTTTTAAGACTTATAGCTCGAACGGAAGGTTTTCTATGGTTTTTACCCTGTTCTCAATCCTTGGCAATGGCCAAAGAGGGGCAGCTGTAGGCACCTAATTTTGTCTAAGTCCTTTCTCCAATAGTGTTAAATATCCGAGATAAAGAATCTAGCAGTCGCTTTGGTGGAGGTCAACCTCTTCCAGTCAGGGTGGGTATTTTCAAGACCATTAAGTTTTGCCTAAATGGTTGCACGCACGTGATTGAAAAATGCAGTTTCAACTGTTGTAGAAAATAAATTTCGGATAAAAAAGATGAATGTTCAAGAGAAAAATTAGTTTTTAAATATTTTTTTATCAAAGTTTGAAATTCATTTCCACAGATGATATTACACTTGAATTTCCCATTTTTAAGAATTTTTTAAGATTTTTCATAAAAATTGACAATTTGATCATTATATATTTTTACTGATATCCGTGCAATATTTATGTCAAGACTCACCTTGAAAAATAAAAAAAATATTCAAGAAAAATATGCATTGGTATTTTATATCACGAGGTGTCAAATTGTTAATTTTAATATTTAATTTTGAATTTTTCATAGCACTGTAAGTATTTTGCTTGGGAAATTTTTCAATAAAATTTGTTTCGAATTTCAGATTTTTATCTTTATTATTTTATAAATTAACATTTGGAAATTTTTCATCTTCAAAATATGAACTTCTTTATCTATAGTAAACTTTATTTGTAAAATTTTTTGGAGTTTAAAGTTTTAAATATTTTTGCATATTTTTATAAAATATCTTTAGTATAACTTTTGAAATTCTGATTCATTTTTATTAAATATTAAATTTCTCTTATAAAGATTTTTCTCGTAAAATTTTATGGGTTTAGGATTTTTAATAGCCTTTTTCTCATACACAACATTTCTCAAAAATTTCTTTTAGTATTCAACACTTGGAACTTTTATACAAAAATTTATTAATTTATTTTGGGCTAAAATTCTTTAATAGGTCTAAAACTTTTAAATTTTACCAACAAGCCCATTATTTTCCAATAAGGCCCAATAAGCCCATTTTGATTTTACAACAAAGCTCAAAATTTTTTCTCTCTCCAAACTTGTTATTAATTCTTTTGGATCCAAAATTTTTCTGTGGATACTTAATTATGCTATTTACATGATTAAATTCATAATTAAAATTTTCAATTTATAACTTTTATTTCTTATAATTTAGTCCTTCCACTTCATTTTTTATGAAATTTGCAATTGAAATTTTATTTTTCTCACAGTTACAAAAATCCATGAATAATTATGTTTAATTTTGGAATTTGATATTTTAATTATACGAGAATTAATTTAATTAGGATTGAATTTTATCATTGAGCTTAATATTATCTTAAATCATCATTAATTGAAACCTAGGCTTAGCCTACATGACTCATGCATTTAGATTATTGACTAAGATTTGATGAGCCACATAAAAGGACAATTTATTAATTAAATCTTATCAAAAAAGAAAAAAATATAAAAATATAAAAATTATCAAATAAATAATAAATAAATAAGGAAAAATCTAGATGGTTATTCAGCCAAGGGGGTTTTTTCACCCTTGGTCGAATTCTTCCACTATAAATAGGGGAAGGATGATTCAAGTTGGAACTTAATGTTCCATAAGAAAAAAAAACACTAAAAAACACTAAAAAACACTAAAACTTTTTTAAGTTTTTAAGCTTTGTAAGGTAGTTCTTCTTGTAGAAGCTTTAATTTTGGTTCATTTCATGCATGATTTTTCCTTTTATTGAGCCTATGGATTACTTGTGATTATGGATTTTGATCCATGTTTAAAGCCAAGTATGAAGGCCATGATCAAAGTTTCTTGATATAATTGTTAAATTTGATTTTTGTTTGGCAATAATGTGATTTCGTCAAGAAAATGCATTTTTGTTATAAAAAGGACATTGTGATTATTTTTATATAATTTTGTGCTTTTTTGTTATTTTCACATTGATTTTTTATGAAATATGTTGATACTTCTTTATTTTTCATGAATTTTTGCATATCTAAGCTTTGTGATGCATATTTATGATGATATTTATGATGTGTGTTGAAAAGAAAATTGTTTTTGTCATTATTGGTGTTGGCCAAAAATGATCATGTACCTGGATAATTTTCCATGCTTGATTTTTGTGATATTTGGATTATTTTGTTATATTTAAAACTTGAGGGGCTTAGAAACCAAAACTTTTAAGCCCTTGGAAAGGTATTTCCCAAGTTGGCCAAACCATGTATGGATTTATTTGTGAAGCTTTTGATATTTTTTAAAGCAATTTTGTAATTATGGAAAGTCTATAGATTAAATTGAAAAAATAAAAAAATTATTTCAGGTCCTTCCATGCTTGGCCGAGAGCTTCATGTACCCTTAGGGGTGTGTTTCATGCAGTTTTAGCATGTTGAAATACCTATTATGTATTTTTACCCATTTAGGGATCTTTTTGTAATTTTAAAAAATTTAAGGATTTGTTTGCAAAAACATGAAAAAATTGTTCCAAGGCCAAAGTCACTTGGCTATATGGTTCTTATGACTTTTGGTATGATTTCTATGATTTTTTGTGATGTGTTTGATGTTTAATTATGAGCTTAAATCATGTAAGGACTAATTTACAAAGTTAGAAAGTTTGGAGTTCATTAGGTAAAGCCTTGCATTTAGGTCAAAAAAGTCATTTCTTGTGTCAAATTACCGATCCGGGCTATTTTGGTCATTTGAGGAACATTTTTTGCATTTTTAGTTATTTTGGGCTTAAACTGGAATTTTGAAAAATTTTGGGGCTTATTAGCAATTTTTGCATTTTTTGTTACCTTAGATATCCGATTTACCCAGTTAGTGTATAATTATCATTTTTAATTATTTTTAAGTCCTTTAGGGTTACCATGATACTTTCATGTCGAAGGTATACCTTAGGGACATTTTAATAATTTACCTTAAAACCAAGCCGTATATGATCACTAGGATACTTTCATGTCAAAGATGCATATTAGGGATAGGTTTATATTTTTCATAATAATATAAGTTCTTTAGGGTTATCAAGATACTTTCACATTGAAGATATACCCTAGGGGCAACTTTAATAATTTTGCATAAAATCGAGTCTCTTAAAGTTACTAGGATACTTTCATGTTAAAGGTACTTTAAGGGCTTTCATGTCAAAGGTACTTTAGAGGACATTATGGTCTTATCAATCATATTTAAATCCTTCGAGCGTAGTTTCATACATGCAGTCCAAACTAAGTCTTGGGATAAATTTTATTATTTATTGTAAAACTAGAATTTTCAAAACTTAAGGTAATGTCTCTAAATTAAAGCAGTGTGCAAAAATTCTCTCAGTATATGGAAGGGGTTTCGCGGATTATTTCAATAACAAGATATCATTTTAAAAACAAGAAAATCAAGATTTTTTGAATTTTACAAAAATAAAACCTTATGTATTCCTCCAACCTTTCGATGGTGTGTGGAAGATATTTTGATTTTTTAAACCTTTTGTGTTCCTTCAGCTCTCCAATAGGGTACGAAGATAACGATAAAACCATGCATGTTCTTATGGTCCTCCAATGAAGTATGAAAGACATTTTGATTTTCAAAAATATTGAAAACCCGATTTTCATAAACGAAATAATAAAACTATTTCATAAAAATTTTATTTAGATATATGGGAATTATTATTAAATATTTGATATTGAAATCGAATCAAATTTTAAGTTAACACGTAATTAATAAGGTATCGATTACTAGGCGTCATCAAAAGGATCAATCTTTACTTGTGATTGTATCCCCGGTCCTTTCAAGTAATCTCTGGTATTATCGTAGATCTTAAAGTTCATTTTCTAAGGTTTTGTAACCATCGAGATACGAACTTTGACAGGTGGCTAATCTCACCTAGCCAAAATAGATTGGTTGCAACTCCAAGATAAATGGTCGTTTTGTAATGACTATCTAGGTTTAAGTTAATTAAGTGATTCATCTCGACGACTCAATCTTCAAAAATAATAAAAATAATAATGATAAGGCCCTTAAAAATTAAAAAAAATAATGATATATGACATATTTATAGGAATGAAAGGTACACTCGCCTTTTAAGTCTGGTTGGTCAGCATATGTATCCATACCATTTTGCGAAAGGGTCTAGGAGGTTAAGAAGAGTAAATGATGATGAAGCAAAATAAGGAGGCAACCTAGTTGATGCTTGATCAAGCTTTTCGAGTTGCTTTGAGGAGTTTGGAAAACTTTTGTTTTATGGTTTATTTTATGAACATTGGATGTTTTTCGACATTATTGGGCTAATCATGAGGATGTTATTTACTTTATTGTGTTTCGAATATTTTGTTAGCATATGGATGCTATGCTAGTTACAATCCTCTTTCATTTAATAAATTATATGTAGAATCATCCAACAATCTTGGTCTATCTCAAATGAATTTCATTTTAACATATATTTGATATGTTAAAGGCTTGATCGATTTATTAAATTTGAAATATTGACGTGATTTAATGGGAGCCTACATGACTTATTAAATATTAATAATCATGTTAATAGTATGATTAGTCTTAATTACTTAGATATAATGTTGGAATAGTTCTAAACCTGAGAATTATATGTTTATATCCGTGAGTCGACAAATAAATCATTTCATTTCAGGTTAGCAAAATTGATTAGGTTTGGGTCATTAGCTAACAAGCTTATAAGTTGATTTAGTTGTTAGACAATTGAAACATTTAGTTGAAATCAAAGTTTCATTGTGATCCAAACAGCTTGAGTGACTCAATAATAAAGATCATCACATTTGCATAAACATATTGTCCATATATGACACTTAGAACAATATGAGTGTCTCAAGCGCAAGTAGGAGATGTTAGTGTATGCCCCCAAACCAATGGGATTGAGAAACTGGATAAACTGTCAAACAATTGCAAACCCATCACTAATTTTATTGACGTAAGGTGTTTGGTCATGTTAGCTGCAAGGCTGACTATCATGAAACCACTATTTAGATGAAGCCGGTGGAACTTAAAGCGCCTTGCATTGGAATTACAAAGTGTTGCAATTATGATATCTTTATATATCAAATTCAAGTTCCTAAATACGTTCATGGTCATTGTATTATCAAAACAGGGCATGGACAATACTCAAATACTAGCATATGTTACTTATGAAGTAAGCAACCAATTTCATAAGTTGAAGTATACGAGATACTTATAATGGCATGGAGGTGCTCATTTGAGGAAATATGTTCACTAAACCTAGTTTGCATAGTAACTCCATTTGGTATTAGTTACTCAAGTGTCTATAAAATATGTTCTCATATGCTAGTCATGTAAATAAAGCTCGGTTTGAGACATGATATCTATGCATAAACTGTTAGATCTATTTATTTTATTAGAAATAATTAAGATTACCTAAATATAAAATGATTAAATGAGAATAATGAAGCTAATATGAGAGCTAATGACAAAGGACAACTTCGTGGATTTTCATTTGCACTTCAGCACTATATAGACAATTTTTTTTTTCCAAGTGAACTACCAAAGACATTGATATTTAGTAAGAACCAACTTCTAGGCTGTTTCAAGTACCTAAAATAACAAAGCAAAAATTCGAGTAGTTTGGGATTTGAAAGTGTGGAAAGGAAGTGATCTTATTAGAATAGAATAGAACAAGTGTGAAATTTGGTAGGGTTTAGGAAGTCGAATATCCTTATGTAATTTACTCATGTAAACAATGCATGAATTAAAGCGTGTTAGAAAACAATAAAGAGAAGGAGAAAGATATGAAAAACCAGTGGATAATAGGGACGATTTTACCAAGCCAAAGTGCATCTCTTAATGGTGTTTAGTCAGAAAAACCTAAAAGGCATGTCGACCTGTACAAATAAACAAGAAATCGACCGAAGTCAACCCAGCAACAGGGGTTGAATTTTGTTGGGCTAGGAGTGGATAACCAACCCACTTTTATGTTTGGAATATCCTAGCAAAAAAAGGATAGACAAATCTTATTGGGCCGTGGGTAGTTTAGAGTAGGGCTCATGGTGGGTACAAAATCCGCGAGGGGATCTTTTTAAGTCTCCGTTACACAATTAACGTCGGCCTAGATGCCCCATTCGGTGCTTCGAATAATAAATGGAGAGAAATGATATTTTAAATATTAACCGATCTTTTCAATTCGTGCATGACTGTTAGTAAGTTATATATATTTTTTATATTAATAATGTAAATATAAATATAACACAAATAATTAACGAATGTCACGTGAGAGGTAAGTTTTTTTAAACAGCAAATTACATAAACACCATTAATTGTATTTTAGATTACATATTCAATTTTTTAATTGTATTTTAGATTATATATTCAATTTATTTTTTAGTGAATTTAACAATTAAATCAATGTCTTATTAACTCTTGACACCAACTTAGTTGTTACTTTAAGATTAATATAGAATATAGATGTAAAAATCCTATATAAAAATATAACATGTTTATTAAATATAACATATTTATTATGTTTAAATATATTGTATTGTTTATGTAGGTGATAAAAGGATGACTTTGAGGAAATAAAAAAGTGACAAACATATAAATTGAACTTGAAGAATTAACCACGACAATACGCAGTTATAACGTAAGGTAACTTGATTTTAACACCATTTACATCAAAATGCAAGGGAAATTAAATTAATAACAAAATAAAGACGAAAGAAACTTAATCTTTGATCAAATAGTGGAAAGCCAACCATTTTGTTTGACAGCAACAAAACGTCAAATTCAGTCATTACTTCTAAAACATTAAAATCGAACGTTCTTTTTGAAACGCAACATATATTAGCCAATCCACTCAAATTGCAATAGCCGCAAAAGTCAAAGATTATGGGCCACCCTTGACAACATTCTCAATGTGCACAGATTACCACACAATTAGGAGTCCATCGGAAATGACTGACCCAGTCCACTGCAAGAAAATTAGCCTGGCCCTGGAATAATGTTGACATATTAAATATATCTCCTTCACGCTATTATATTTGTGGGCCCCCTCGCCTTCGTGTTTATAAGTGCGACTAGCATTATTTATACATTTCTACAAAGAAAAAGATTCGGTCATACTATCAATAAAATTTATAAGACTATGATTTTGATAGGATTGGACGTAAAATACAGTATGTCGTACTAATGAAGAATTTTAAAATTTTATTTTTTTTTCATCAATCTCAAAAAAATCATTTTTAAATTTTATGTGAAAAAAAACAATTGAATTTAAAATATATTTCTTTAACCATCTTATGTCTTATAATAATTATGGGCCCTCGCCTTAGGTTTTTGATTGAGTCATATTACTTGTTTCATTAAATTATAAATAAGTGTTACAATCATAATAACAAATATATTTATTATAGAAAAATACAAATATCTGAAATAAAAACGATGGAATAAATAGTATTTCACTTTTTAATTATGTCTTTTCAACATTAATTTCTCCTATTTACTCAAAAAACCACTAATGTCAACTCTCAAATATTTCTTCATTTTGTTTAAGAATCCAAAGCTAAGACCGAGTCCTGAGTCCCGCGGCGTATTTATTGTCGTAGCAATTCTTTAAAGTTGGGTAAGATAAAAATAAATGTTGCATATTAATGAACAAAAACCAACATATATATATATATATATATATATATAGCAGTGAGAGCTAGCAAAGAAGAAAAGAGAATAATGCAAAATAATAATTATTATCATATATTTTTTGAAATCCAAAAATATTTATATCTAGTTACTATAAATATATTGATAGGTTTGATTAACAAATGATTACGAATATTGATTAAAGATTATTTAATTTTTAATTTTTAAAAATATATTTAATATATTATTTTTATAAATTTCAAAAAAAAATTATTAATTATACTTTTTTTTCATAAAATATCGTCTTTAATATTTTCATATATTGATTAAGATTACTCAAGTGATTTATTAATTTATGAAAATAAGTTAAAAATTAGCAAAAAAAGAAGGTAGAACTTTAGAAGTTGAAAACAAAAAGTGACAAAGCCGTTAGAATTATGGTAATCGGACGTAAGGAAATGCGTCAGTTTGAAGTATAAACAAGATATAGAACCCATACAAAGACGTGGAACAACTTAAAATAAATTCAGTTTCTTTGAATGAAATAACTCTAACCATAGTTTTCCTAATCTTTCTTTATCAGAGATTTTTTTTCCTAGTTAGTATTATAGATACTTAATTTTTGTCCAAGTCCCTTAATTTTCGGGTTTTACAAATTGGCTCATATTTTCTTAATTCTGATATTTTTGGATGAGATATTGATGATTGAAAGGTCTGACCCAAGGGTTAATTTGATAAGAAAGAGCACTTGGACTTAATCAACCAGTTTCGAGGAAAAATGTTGAATTTGGAAAATTGACACTCAGGTTTCGAAAATCCAAGTAAGATAAGAGTTAACTAGTTTGTGTCTCTTAAATGAAATAGGGTAATTATTGAAGACATTTAGCATGAAAAGAAGCTTTGTTTTAGAGTCAAATCAAAAAGTCAATGAAAAGCAAAAATTAACAATAAGCAAAGTCACAAGTCAAAGTCAACCATACAGCGAAATGTTTGACTTTCAAATTGGTAGAGTTTTAGAACTTGGATTTTGAAATTGATTGTATCAATATGAAATTGAGCATTAGTGAAATGTTTAACTTTCAAATTGGTAGAGTTTTAGAACTTAGATTTTGAAATTGATTGCATCAATATGAAATTGAGCATAAGATGCATGTCTAGAAAGTGCAATCAAGATCGCACTACTAGAGAGAGGCTTACTTTTGACAGAATTTTTTGTCAAAAAAAGTCTCTGATACGTAGGAAAAAAACTTTTAGCGATGGAATTTTTGTCAAAAAAAATCCATTGTTGAAAATAAAGTTACTTATAATATTTCCATTAGTAATATATTTTTGTTAAAAAAGATTATTTCTGACAGAATTTTCATTAGAAACATATTATTTTCGATGAAAAATTCAGTCCCCAAAATTTTTTAACTACCAAAAATCGAGATCGAAAGTAAGTTGCAACAATGGAAATTTTCCATCACAAATATTTATTTGCGATGAAGATTTTCATTGCTGAAACTTATTTTCGACAATATTTTATTATAAAAATCCATTTGAAATTGTTAATAACGATAAAATTTTCGATCACCGAGAATGCCTTTTAAAATTTTTTATACTTTTAAAATTTATTGTATCATTTTTATTTAGTATTAAATGTTTTTAAGTTGAATAAATAATTTGAAAATAAAAATATATTGTATTTATCATAATAAATAAAATACAATTAAATAAAATGTAAATATATAATAAATAAATAAAATTATATGTCCAGAGTCATAAAAAAATTTAAAAAAATCACTATGGATGCAAAGGAGCGAAGGGCGGAAGGTTGCTGTTGCTAAAACTAGTCACTTGTCCACTGAGGAGTCCCAAAGTGCCTACTTCTTCTTCGACAATTAC
>JBBYHK010191874.1:4050-33052 GCA_038382065.1 Adansonia grandidieri | reverse complement strand
GCAAAATATCTTGGGGAAAATTAAGTTTTTCAGATCTGGAATCTTGGTTAAACAAACTCAAATCTTCTGATTTTGCAATAAAAATTACCTTACACTTGTTCTCAAAATGTTTATGCCTTTTTTTTGAGTCAATACCTTGAGTGGTATGATCAACGGGCTATTTCATTGTCCCAAATTACTCCGGGGCTATGCAAATGAGCTCGTCTGCTCATGCCACTCTTTCCCTTCAGTCATAGACATTCGAATGTCAATGACTTAAGTTTGGACCCATAAACATAAAGAAAATAAGAAATAGCCCCTGTTTTACTTTGTCCCCGATTTTCGATTATGGTCAAAATTGATTTGTTTTCCCGAATTTTACCTCGAGATATTCGAATGTCTCTATATCACCCTGATCAAACTCGAGAACATGCTTTGACCTCCCATAGGCTCGTATCAAGGCATAAACATATTTTATATCTTTATCATCCTTATTCACAATTTTCTTTTGCCAAAAGTTATCAAAATGCTCACACATTTCATAAATCATAAAGTTTTGTCAACTTATGGTTTCAAACTTAACTTCTCTAAAGAGTGTCAGACGTGTCACTTTTGGGGACACTCCAACCCTAACCTTCCGAAGGGATACTCCAACCCTGCTCTTCAAAATTATCGAGATTTAAAAATCTTTCTTTGTCAAAATGATTTCTCATCCATAGGGATACTCCAACCCTGACCTTTTGAGGGGATACTCCAACCTCACTTCTCAAAATTGTCAAGATTTAAAAATCTTCCTTTGTCAAAAATTATTTGCCATTAACGGGATACTCCAACCCCATCTTTCTGAAGGGATATTCCAACCCTATCTTTCAACTACAATTAATCTTTTTTTCCTTCTTAGATTTCCATGAATACATTAAACAAAACTTGTTCAATCAAAAAACCTAGATGCATCTCAAAAATTGTCGATTCAGTTATTCCCAGATAATTGATGCCAATTACGAGATAAATTCCAGTAGTCCATCCCTTTTCTTTATCATTGCATTAAATGATCCATGATTTGTTACTTCATTTATTGCCTTACTAATGTGATTTCTTCATGATGGTTATTTGCATTCATGTTTTCCAATCATTCCAAATAAAATTAATGGTAATGTTTCACGTGGGTATCTCTCTAGTGCCTAAAGTGGAACATTCCATTTTTAAAGTAAAATCCAGAGGTCATTTTATTGAAAATCTCTATATTCCCCACCTCTCTGAGGCGTATATGAGATTAAATCTTTTTTATCAAAACCTAGATTTGTATTTCTATAAGATTCATGCATTAAAAGAGGTTATATCGAAATAATGACAAGTTAGGATCAAAAGAATTGAAACCGAGACAAGACATAGCTAGTAAGGTACCGATTGTGGTTATCACAAGGAAGTTCATACTCATCGTGCTAACCAACTTCTAAACCCAAAAGATGAATCTTTGTATTACGTAGACCACGAGATTGATGTTTTGAGTTTCATAACTTAAAACATAGGTTTCAATAGGTCTCCAGTCATGCCTAGCCCAAAATGATCGGCGGTGACTCCAAACATCGCCATTTCATGATAGTTATCCGAAACCAATAAGATGAGCGATTAATCTTATGGTCCCTTTTGCTATATCATAAGTCAAGGATCTATACATTCTTATTCTCATCACATCACAAAAGAAAAGTCTCGGTCAAGAAGACATTTCCACATTAGGAAAATATTTTAAGTCATGCGCACCTATAGATCCGTGAAGGTCCACCCCGGGGTATGTTGCGATAGCTTGGCAACTCCACTGGGATAATATAGAGAGTTAGCCCAATAACTAGCCATGTCTTGCTAGGTTCTCAGTTCTTTCGATCTTTGGTCATTATTTAACTATGTCCCTTTTTTGTTTTGTCAACTAATCTTTTGTTTGACATGATTGTCAAGATTGCCTTATTTTTGAATAATCATTAGTTTAATAAAAATGGTAACATGGAAGTAAAAAAAATGGTTTGATCATTTCCCTGTCATACACTGTGCACTTACATGTGCATTAGTGTCCCGCTAAACTCCATGGTGTGGTTACAACCCAATTATTAGGAAGAAGTGAGCTATCCATTTTCATGAGTAACCCTTCATATAGGCATGGCAACAACTTTTCGGATGTAAATTACCTATGTCTCTCGTGAGTAACCCTTCGCATTTGCATAGGGAAATACATCCAAATTTGAACTTGTTCCATCAAACCCATGATGGGTCTAGGATCGAGGTCCCTCGACTATCCTTACCAGACAGAAGAGCAATTCGAATACATTAGGTGTCAACTTAAACCTTATAGAGTGACCCCTATGAGCTAAACTGTGTCAAACCATGCCAGAATGGTGCTAGAATACCTGGAGAATAAGGTCACTCAGGGAAACATTCCTAGCCTTTACTTTTAATTACCATAATTATGTAGATGACAATGAGTATACAATGGTCACCTGTATCTGCATTTTTATCATTTATCAAGACATGCCATTGTGCTGCCTAAACGATAGCTAACCTTTGTATAAATAAGTGACGGTGAAACAAAACCATCATTCATAATGTCTTATACTATAAATCGTTATGTGATCTGAGTCATGGCTTAATGTGTATCCGCACTAGTGGTGATGAACGAATGTTGCCAGTGGTCATTTTTTTTTCAATATAAAATATAGCATCACCTCATGAAAGGCAGATTGCATCTTGGCATGTTGAAATACTACCTGTCTCTCATCTCAGCACCTTGGCTGGCTGAGATGTTTATTTTTTTTCTTTCTCTTTTGATGTTCTTAAATTTTTATTTCCTTACATTTGTCTCCTATATGTTCCATTAACTTATTTTCTCTTTGTTTGTGTTTTGGTGCATGCATTATTTCATCATAACCATCATGATAATCATCGTTTTAGGACAATTATTCTAGTTCAATGTTTAGCAAGGAGCATCATTTATGGAGCAACAGCTTATCTTAATTATCGAGTCTTTTAAAAATGTCAAAACATGGTCAGAAGGTCGCCAACGTCAAGATGGGGACATCCTAAAGCCTAACTATGTCCCAAAAATGCATGAAAAGGTCAAGATTGGTTTTCGTTAGAATAATAGTTGGGAACTGAAGCACATTTGGGACAATTGGGACAACAACATAAAAGAAACCTTCACTAAAAAGTATAGGGTTATAGCTCTCTTACTTTGAGTTCAGTTGGATGATGGCTTGTTGCGAGCAGTGGCACAGTTTTGGAATCTGGCCTACCAATGCTTCACCTTCAACCAACAAGATTTAGTCCCTACCATTAATGAGTACATAGCCCTACTCAACATAGAAAGGGCGAAGTCAAATCGAATTTACTGCAAGGCACTAACACCTCCTCTATTCAAGAAAAGGTTAAGGCAAATTCTTGCAGTCACAGAAGCATGGGTTGATAGTCATGTTAAAGTAAATGAGAGTAGTGAATGCATCTCTTGGACCAGCTTGAAAGAGGCAATGGTAAATCTTTTTATCAAAAGAAAGTTTTTTTAAATGAAACCAAAACATCAATGTCATTTATCCAAATGCAAAAAATGAGTTTATAGTGCCCAATCACAAAAAGAAATGAGATTGTTATGTGAATCTGTGTTTGTCCCAATTGACAAATGAACTTTAACTCCTAAAAAATGATGGAAACAGAAGCTTTTCTTATGCAACCAAAGCATCAATGTCATTTTTCCCAATAAGGAGAGTGAGTTTACAGTGCCAATCATTAAAAGAAAGGAGATTACTATGTGAATCAGTATTTGTCTAATTGAGAAGCAAACTTTAATTCTAAAAAATGATAGGAAGAACATCTTTATAAATGAAACTATAGCATCAATGTCATTTATCCCAATGCAGGAAAGAGTTTATGGTGCCAAATCATGAAAAGAAAGGAGATTTTTATATGAATTCATGTTTATCTCAATTGACAAATAAATTTTAACTCTAAAAAATGATGGAAGAATAAGCTTTTCTCTTGAAACTAAAGCATCAATGTCATTTATTCTAATGAGGAGAATGAGCCTATGTGAATATGTGTTTGTCCCAATTGAGAAACGAACTTAACTCTAAAAAATGGTGGAAAGAGAAGCTTTTCTTATGAAACCAAAGCATCAATGTCATTTATCCCAATGAGTAGAATGAGTTTGTGGGGCCTAATCAAGACAAGAAAGGAGATTATTATGTGATTCTATCTTTGTCCTAATTGGCTGACGAAGTTTGACTCTAAAAAATGATGGGAAGAAAAGTTTTTAAATGAAACTAAAGCATCAATGTCATTTATTCCAATACGGAGAATGAGTTTATGGAGCCCAAACATGAAAGAAAGGAGATTATTATGTGAATCCATGTTTATACTAATGGCCAAATAAACATTAACTCTAAAAACTGATGGAAAGAGAAGCTTTTCTCATGAAACCAAAGCATCAATGTCATTTATCCCAATGAGGAGAATGAGTTTATGGTGCCCAATCATGAAAAAAAAAAGAGATTATTTTTGAATCCGTGTTTGTCCAATTGTGAAGTACACTTTAATTCCTAAAATATTGGAAAAAGAAGCTTTTCTTATCAAACAAAAGCATTAATGTCATTTATCTCAATGAGGAGAATGAGTTTATGTACCCAATCATGAAAAAAAGGAGATTACTTTGCGAATCCATGTTTGTCTAAATGAGAAATGAACTTCAATTCAAAAAAATGGCAGGATGAGAAGCTTTACTTATGAAACCAAAGCATCAATGTCATTTATCCTAGTGAGTAAAACATGTTTATGGTGCTCAATCATTAAAAGAAAGGAGATTATTATGTGAATCTATCTTTTTCCTAATTGATAGATGAACTTTGATTCTAAAAAATGGTGGTAAGAAAAGCTTTTTTAAATGAAACCAAAGCATCAATGTCATTCATCCCAACCAGTAAAATGAGTTTATGGTGCCCAATCATGAAAAGAAAAGAGATTATTATGTGAATCCATGTTTGTCCAAATTGACAAATGAACTTAGTTCTAAAAACTGATGGACAGTGAAGCTTTTCTTATGAAACCAAAGCATCAATGTCATTTATCCCAATGAGGAGAATAAGTTTATGGTGTCCAAACAAGAAAGGAAATGAGATTACTTTGTGAATCTGTGTTTGTCAAATTAAGAAATGAACTTTAATTAGCTTTTCTTATGAAACCAAAGTATCTATGTCATTTATCCCAATGAGGAGAAGGATTTTATGGTGCCCAATCATGAAAAGAATAAAGATTATTATATGAATCCATATTTGTTCTAATTGACAAATGAAATTTAAAACTAAAAAATGACTGATAGAGAAACATTTCTTATGAAACCAAAGCATTAATGTCATATATCCCAACGAGGAGAATAAGTTTATGGTGCCTAATCATGAAAAAAAAGGAGATTACCATATAAATCTATGTTTGTCCCAATTGAGAAGCGAAATTTAATTCTAAAAAATGGTGGAAAGAAAAGGTTTTCTTAAGAAACCAAACCATTCATGTCTTTTATCCTAATGAGTAGAACAGGTATATGGTGCCCAATCATCAAAGGAAATGAGATTACTATGTGATTCCACATTTGTGCTAATTGACTAACGTAGTTTGATTCTAAAACATGATGGGAAGAAAAGCTTTTAAAATCAAACTAGAGCATCAATGTCGTTTATCCCAATACGAGGAATGAGTTTATAGAGCCCAATCATGAAAAGAAAGGGGATATTATATGAATTCGTGTTCTTCTAAATGACAAATAAACTTTAACTCTAAAAAATGATGGAAAGAAAAGCTTTTCTTATGAAACCAAAGTATTAATGTGCCTTATCCTAATAAGGAGAATGAGTTTACGGTGCCTAATCATGAAAAAAAAGAGATTTCTATAAGAATCTGCATTTGTCCTAATTGACAAACAAACCTTAATTCTAAAAACTAGTGGAAAGAGAAGGTTTTCTTAAGAAACCAAAGTAGCAATGTCATTTATCCCAATGAGTAAAATGAGTTTATAGTGCCCAATCATGAAAAGAAAGGAAATTATTGTGTGAATCCATGTTTGTCCAAATTGACAAATAAATTTTAGCTCTAAAAACTGATGGAGAAAGAAGCTTTCTTATGAAACCAAAGCATAAATGTCATTTATCCCAATGAGCAAAATGAGTTTATGGTGCCCAAACATGAAGGGAAAGGAGATTACTTTGTGAATCCGTGTTTGTCCTAATTGAGAAGTGAACTTTAATTCTAAAAAGTATGGAAAGGGAAGGTTTTCTTAAGAAACCTAAGCATCAACGTCATTTATCCCAATGAGTAGAACAAGTTTATGGTGCCCAATCATGAAAAGAAAAGAGATTATTATGTGATTCCACCTTTGTCCTAATTGATTGATGAAGTTTGATTCTAAAACATGATGGGAAGAAAAGCTTTTTCAATGAAACTAAAGCATCAATGTCATTTATCCCAATGCAGGGAATGAGTTTATGGAGCCCAATCATGAAAGGAAAGAGACTATTATGTGAATCTGTGCTTGTCCTAATTGACAAATAAACTTTAACTCTAAAAAATGATGGAAAGATAAGCTTTTCTTATGAAACCAAAGCATCAATGTCATTTATCCTAATGGGTAAAACGAGTTTATGGTGCCCAATCATGAAAAGAAAGGAGATTATTATGTGAATCCGTGCTTGTCCTGATTGACAAATGAATTTTAATGCTAAAAAAATGATGGGAGTAGAAGCTATTCTGATGAACCCAAAGCATCAACGTCATTTATCCCACTGAGGAGAATAAGTTTATAGTGCCCAATCATGAAAAGAAAGGAGATTACTATGTGAATCTGTGTTTATCCCAATTGACATGTGAACTTTAATTCCAAAAAATAATGAAAAGAGAAACTTTTCTTATGAAACCAAAGCATCAATGCCAATTATACTAATGAGTAGAACGAGTTTACAGTGCCCACTGATGAAAAAAAAGAGATTATTATGTGAATCCTTATTTGTCTCAATTGACAAATGAGCTTTAAAACTAAAAAAATGATAGAAAGAGAAGCATTTCTTATGAAACCAAAGCGCTAATGTCATTTATCCCAAAGAGGAGAATGAGTTTATGGTGCCCGATCATGAGAAGAAAGGAGATTACTATGTAAATCTACATTTGTCCCAATTGAGAAACGAACTTTAATGCTAAAAAATGGTGGAAAAACAAGGTTTTCTTAAGAAACCAAAGCATTAATGTTATTTATCCCAATGCGTAGAATGAGTTTATGGCACCCAATCATGAAAAGAAATGAGGTTATTATGTGATTCCACCTTTATCCTATTTGACTGATGAAGTTTGATTCTAAAGCATGACGGGAAGAAAAGCCTTTTAAATGAAACTAAAGTATCAATATCATTTATCCTAAATGGGAAACACATTTATGGAGCCTAATCATGAAAGAAAAGAGATTATTATGTGAATCTGTGTTTGCCCCAATTGACAAGTAAACTTTAACTCTAAAAAATAGTGGAAAGAGAAGCTTTTCTTATGAAACCAAAGCATCAATGTCTTTTATCCCAATGAGAGGAATGACTTTATGGTGCCCAACCATTAAAGGAAAGGAGATTACTATGTGAATCCATATTTGTCCAATTGAGAAATAAATATTAATTCTGCAAAATGGTGGAAAGAGAAGGTTTTCTTATGAATCCAAAGCATCAATGGCATTTATCCCAACGAGTAGAATGAGTTTATCGTGCCCAATCATGAAAGGAAAAGAGATTATTATGTGAATCCGTGTTTGTCCTAATTGACTAACGAACTTTAATTCTAAAAAACGACGAGAAGAAAAGCTTTTTAAATGAAACTAAAGCATCAATGTCATTCATCCTAATATAGGGAATGAGTTTATCATGCCTAATTACAAAAAGAAAAGAGATTATTATGTGAATCTGTGTTTGTTCTAATTGAAAAATGAACTTTAACTCTAAAAAATGATGGAAAGAGAAGGTTTTCTTATGAAACAAAAGATCAGTGTCATTTATCCTAAACCGTAGAACGAGCTTATAGTGCCCAATCATGAAAAGAAAGGAGATTATTATGTGAATCCGTGTTTGTCCCAATTGACAAATGAACTTTAACACTAAAAAATGATGGAAAAAGAAGCTTTTCTTATGAAACCAAAGAATCAGTATCATTTATACTAATGAGGAAAATAAGTTTACAGTGCCCAATCATGAAAAGAAAGTAGATTACTATGTGAGTCCATGTTTGTCCCAATGGTGAAACAAATTTTAATTCTAAAAAATGGTAGAAAGAGAAGCTTTTCTAATGAAACCAAAGCATCAATATCATTTATCCCAAGGAGGAGAATGAGTTTATGGTGCCCAATCATTAAAGGAAAGGAGATTACTATGTGAATCCATGTTTGTCCAATTGAGAAATGAATTTTAATTCTAAAAACTGGTGGAAAGAAAAGGTTTTCTTATGAATCCAAAGAATCAATGTCATTTATCCTAACGAGTAGAATGCATTTATGGTGCCCAATATGCAAAGAAAGGAGATTATTATGTGAATCCGTGTTTGTCCTAAATAACAAATGAACTTTAAAACTAATAAATGATGGAAAGAGAAACATTTCTTATTAAAGCAAAGTATCAATGTCATTTATCCTAATAAGGAGAATGAGTTTGTGTTGCCTAACCATGAAAAGAAAAGAGATTGCTATATGAATCCGTGTTTGTCCCAATTGGGAGATGAACTTTAATTCTAAAAAAAATGGTGGAAACAGAAACTCTTCTTATAAAACCAAAGCATCAATGTCATTTATCCTAATGAAGAGAATGAGTTTATGGTGCACAATCCAGAACAAAAAGGAGATTACTAAAGAATCTGTGTTTGTCCTAATTGACAAATGAACTTTAATTCTAAAAAAATATGGAAAGAAAAGGTTTTCTTATGAAACCAAAGTATCAATGTCATTTATCTCAACAAGTAGAATAAGTTTATGGTGCCAATCGTGAAAAAAAAGGAGATTATGATGTGAATCTATGTTTGTTCTAATTGACAAATAAACTTTAACTCTAAGAAATGATGGAAAGAGAAGCTTTTCTTATGAAGCCAAAGCATCAATGTCATTTATCCCAACGAGTTCAATGAGTTTATGGTGCCCAATCATGAAAAGAAAGGAGATTATTATGTGAATCCATGTCTGCCTCGGTTGACAAATAAACTTTAACACTAAAAAATGATGGAAAGAGAAGCTTTTCTTATGAAACAAAGTATCAATGTCATTTATCCCAATGAGTAGAACGAGTTTATGGTGCCCAATCATGAAAAGAAAGGAGATTATTACATGAATCCGTGTTTGTCCTGATTGACAAATGAACTTTAACACCAAAAAATGATGGAAATAGAAGCTTTTCTTATGAAAGCAAAGGATCAATGTCATTCATCCCGATAAGGAGAATGAGTTTATGGTGCCTAATCATGAAAAGATGGGAGATTACTATGTGAATCCATGTTTGTCCTAATTGAGAAACGAACTTTAATTCTAAAAAATAATGGAAAGAGAAGCTTTTCTTATGAATCCAAAGCATCAATATCATTTATTCCAATTAGTAAAATAGTTTATGGTGCCTAATCAAGAAAAAAAAAAAGGAGATTATTATGTGATTTCATCTTTGTCCAAATTAACTAACGAACTTTTATTCTAAAAAATGACAGGAAGAAAAGCTTTTTAAATGAAACTAAAGCATCAATGTCATTTATACTAATATGGGAAACGAGTTATTGTGCCGAATCACAAAAAGAAAAGAGATTGTTGTGTGAATCCGCCTTTGTTCCAATTGACCAATAAACTTTAACTCTAAAAAATGATGGAGGGAGAAAGTTTTCTTATTAAGCCAAAGCATCAATGTCATTTATCCTAATGAGTAGACGAGTTTATTGTGCCCAAGTATTAAAAGAAAAGAGATTATTATGTGAATCTGTGTTTATCTTGATTGATAAATGAACTTTAACACTAAAAAATGATGGAAAAAAAAAGCTTTTCTTATGAAACCAAAGCATCAATATCATTTACCCTAATAAGGAGAATAAGTTTATGGTACCCAATCATGAAAAGAAAGCAAATTAGCAAATTATTATTTGAATCAATATTTGTCCCAATGGTGAAACGAATTTTAAATCTAAAAAATGGTGCAAAGATAAGCTTTTCTAATGAAACCAAGGCATCAATGTCATTTATCCCAATGAGGAGAATGAGTTTTTGGTGCACAATCATTAAAGGGGAGGAGATTACTATCTGAATCCGTGTTTATCCAATTGAGAAATAAACTTTAATTCTAAAAAATCATGGAAAAAAAAGGTTTTCTTATGAATCCAAAGCATCAATGTCATTTATCCCAACGAGTACAATGCATTTAAGGTGCCCAATCATGAAAAGAAAGGAGATTATTATGTGAATCCGCATTTGTCCCAAATGACAAATGAACTTTAAAACTAATCAATGATGGAGAGAGAAGCATTTCTTATGAAACAAAGCATTAATGTCATTTATCCCAATGAGGAGAATGAGTTTGTGTTGCCTAATCAAGAAAAGAAAGGAGATTGCTATGTGAATCCGTATTTGTCCCAATTGAGAAATGAACTTTAAATCAAAAAATGGTGGAAACAGAAGCTCTTTTTATGAAAGCAAAGCATCAATGTCATTTATCCTAATGAAGAGAATGAGTTTGTGGTGCATAATCATGAAAAGAAAGGAGATTACTATAAGAATCTGTGTTTGTCCCAATTGACAAATGAACTTTAATTCTAAAAAAGGGCGAAAGAGAAGGTTTTCTTATGAAACCAAATCATCAATGTCATTTATCTCAATGAGTAGAATGAGTTTATAGTGCCAATCATGAAAAGAAAGAGTTTATTATGTGAATCCATGTTTGTTGCAATTGACATATAAACTTTAACACTAAAAAATAATGCAAAGAGAAGCTTTTTTAATGAAGTCAAAGCATCAATGTCATTTATCCCAATTTGTAGAATGAGTTTATGGGCCCAATCATGAAAAAAAAGTAGATTATTATGTGAATCTGTATTTGTCTCGATTGATAAATGAACTTTAACACTAAAAAATGATGGAAAGAGAAGCTTTTCTTATGAAACCAAAGCCTCAATATCATTTATCCTAATGAGGAGAATGAGTTTATGGTACCCAATCATGAAAAGAAAGAAGATTGCTATTTGAATCCGTATTGGTCCCAATTCATAAATGAACATTAATTCTAAAAAATGGTGGAATGAGAAGGTTTTCTTATGAAACCAAAGCATCGAAGTCATTTATCCCAACTAGTAGAATGAGTTTATGGTGCCAATCATGAACAGAAAGGAGATTATTATGTGAATCCGTGTTTGTTCCAATTGAACAATAAACTTTAACTCTAAAAAATGATAGAAAGAGAAGCTTTTCTTATGAAACCAAAGCATCAATGTCATTTATCCTAGTGAGTAGAATGAGTTTATGGTGCCCAATCATTAAAAAAAAGGAGATTATTATGTGAATCCGTATTTGCCCCGATTGACAAATGAACTTTAACACTAAAAAATGATGGAAAAAGAAGCTTTTCTTATCAAACTAAATCATTAATGTCATTTATCCCAATGAGGAGAATGAGTTTATGGTGCCCAATCATGAAAGGAAAGTAGATTACCATGCAAATCTATGTTTGTCCCAACTAAGAAATGAATTTTAATTCTAAAAAAATTAGTGAAAAGAAAAGCTTTTCTTATGCAAACAAAGCATCATTGTCATTTATCCCAATGAAGAGAATGACTTTATGGTGCCCAACCATTAAAAGAAAGGAGATTACTATGTGAATCTGTGTTTGTTCAATTGAGAAATGAATATTAATTCTATAAGATGGTGGAAAAAAAAGGTTTTCTTATGAATCCAAAGCATCAATGGCATTTATCCAAACAAGTAGAATGAGTTTCTGGTGCCCAGTCATGAAAGGAAAGGAGATTATTATGTGAATCCGTGTTTGTCTCAATTGACAAATGAACTTTAACACTAAAAAATAATGGAGAGAGAAGCTTTTCTTATTGAACCAAAGCATTAATATCATTTATCCCAATGAGGAGAATGAGTTTACGGTGCCCAATCATGAAAAGAAAGTAGATTACTATGCGAATCTATGTTTGTCCCAACTAAGAAACAAATTTTAATTCTAAAAAAATAGTGGAAAGAGAAGCTTTTCTTATAAAATCAAAGTATCAATGTCTTTTATCCCAATGAGGGGAATGACTTTATGGTGCCCAACCATTAAAAGAAAGGAGATTACTATGTGAATCCGTATTTGTCCAATTGAGAAATGAATATTAATTCTACAAAATGGTGGAAAAAGAAGGTTTTCTTATGAATCCAAAGCATCAATGACATTTATCCCAATGAGTAGAATGAGTTTATGGTGCCAAATCATTAAAGGAAAGGAGATTATTATGTGAATCCATGTTTGTTCTAATTAACAAATAAACTTTAAAACTAATAAATAGTGGAAAGAGAAGTGATTCTTATGAAACCAAAGCTTCAGTGTCATTTATCCTAAAGGGGAGAATGAGTTTATGGTGCCTGATCATGAAAAAAAAGGAGATTACTATGTGAATCCATATTTGTCCAATTGAGAAATGACTATTAATTCTACAAAATGGTGGAAAGAGAAGGTTTTCTTATGAATCCAAAGCATAAATGACATTTATCCCAATGAGTAAATAAGTTTATGGTGCCAAATCATGAGAGCAAAGAAGATTGTTATGTGAATCCATGTTTGTCCTAATTAACAAATAAACTTTAAAACTAACAAATGGTTAAAAGAGAAACGTTTCTTATGAAACCAAAGCTTCAATATCATTTATCCTAAAGGGAAGAATAAGTTTATGGTGCCTAATCATGAAAAGAAAAGAGATTACTATGTGAATCCGTATTTGTCCTAATTAAGAAATGAACTTTAATTCTAAAAAATGGTGGAAAGAAAAGGTTTTCTTAAGAAACCAAAGCATTAATGTTATTTATCCTAATGCGTAGAATGAGTTTATGGCACCCAATCATGAAAAGAAAGGAGATTATTATGTGATTCCACCTTCGTCCTATTTGACTGATGAAGTTTCATTCTAAAAATGATAGGAAGAATAGCTCTTTAAATGAAACTAAAGCATCAATGTCATTTATCCTAATACGGGGAATGCGTTTATGGAGCCTAATCATGAAAAAAAAGATATTATTATGTGAATCAGTGCTTGTCCCAACTGACAGATAAACTTTAACTCTAGAAAATGATGGAAAGAGAAGCTTTTCTCATGAAACCAAAGCATCAATTTCATTTATCCCAATGAGTAAAACGAGTTTATGGTGCCCAATCATGAAAAGAAAGGAGATTATTATGTGAATCCATGTTTGTCCTGATTGACAAAAGAACTTTAACACCAAAAAATGATGGAAATAAAAGCTTTTCTTATGAAACCAAAGGATCAATGTCATTTATCTCAACCAGGAGAATGAGTTTACGATGCCTAATCATGAAAAGATGGGAGATTACTATGTGAATCCGTGTTTGTCCCAATTGAACAACGAACTTTAATTCTAAAAAATGATGGAAAAAAAGCTTTTCTTGTGAATCCAAAGCATCAATGACATTTATCCCAATGAGTAAAGCGGGTTTATGGTTCCCAATCAAGAAAAAAAAAGATTATTATGTGATTCCATCTTTGTCCTAATTGACAAATGAACTTTGATTCTAAAAAATGATGGGAAGAAAATCTTTTTAAATGAAACTAAAGCATCAATGTCATTTATCCTAATTTCAATGTCATTTATCGTGCCCAATCACAAAAACAAAGAGATTATTGTTTGAATCCATGTTTGTTCCAATTGAAAAATAAACTTTAACTCTAAAAAATGATAGAAAGAGAAGGTTTTCTTATGAAACCAAAGCATCAGTGTCATTTATCCTATTGAGTAGAATGAGTTTATGGTGCCTAATCATAAAAAAAAAGGAGATTATTATGTGAATCCATGTTTGTCCTAATTGACAAATAAACTTTAACACTAAAAAGTGATGGAAAAGTAAGCTTTTCTTATGAAACCAAAGCATCCATATCATGTATCCCAATGAGAAAAATAAGGTTATGGTGCCCAATCAAGAAAGAAAATAGATTACTATGTGAACCTATGTTTGTCCCAATGGTGAAATGAATGGAAAAAGAAGCTTTTCTGATGAAACCAAAGCATCAATGTGATTTATCCCAAAGAGAAGAATGAGTTTAAGGTGCCCAATCACTAAAGGAGAGGAGATTACTATGTGAATCTGTGTTTGCCCAATTGAGAAATGAATTTTAATTCTAAAAAAATGGTGGAAAAAAAGGTTTTCTTATGAATCCAAAGCATCAATCATTTATCCCAACAAGTAGAATGCATTTATGGTGTCTAATCATGCAAAGAAAGGAGATTATTATGTGAATCCGTGTTTGTCCCAAATAACAAATGAACTTTAAAACTAATAAATGATGGAAAGAGAAGCATTTCTTATGAAACCAAAGTATCAATGTCATATATCCGAATGAGGAAAATGAGTTTATGTTGCCTAATCATGAAAAGAAAGGAGATTGATATGTGAATCCATGTTTTTCCCAATTGAGAAATAAACTTTAATTCTAAAAAATGGTGGAAACAGAAGCTCTTCTTATGAAACTAAAGCATCAATGTCATTTATCCCAATGAAGAGAATAAGTTTATGGTGCACAATCTTGAAAAGAAAGGAGATTACTATGAGAATCTGTGTTTGTCATAATTGACAATTGAACTTTAATTCTAAAAAAGTGTGGAAAGAGAAGGTTTTCTTATGGAACCAAAGTATCAATGTCATTTATCTCAACAAGTAGAATAAGTTTATGGTGCTAATCATGAAAAGAAACAAGATTATTATGTGAATCTATTTTTGTTCCCATTGACAAATAAAATTTAACTCTAAAAAATGATGGAAAGAAAAGCTTTTCTTATGAAACAAAGCTTTAATGTCATTTATCCTAAAGAGTAGAACGCATTTATGATGCCCAATCATGAAAAAAAAGGAGACTATTATGTGAATCTGTGTTTGTCCCGATTGATAGATGAACTTTAACTCCAAAAAATGATTGAAATAGAAGCTTTTCTTATGAAACCAAAGGATCAATGTCATTTATCCTAGTGAGGAGAATGGGTTTATGGTGCCTAATCATGAAAAGATGAGAGATTATTATGTGAATCCGTGTTTGTCCCAATTAAGAAATGAACTTTAATTCTAAAAAATGGCGAAAAGAGAAACTTTTCTTATGAATCCAAAGCATCAATGTCATTTATCCTAATGAGTAAAATGAGTTTATGGTGCCCAATCAAGAAAAAAAGGAGATTATTATGTGATTCCGTCTTTGTCCTAATTAAGTAATGAACTTTGATTCTAAAAAATGACAGAAAGAAAAGCCTTTTAAATGAAACTAAAGCATCAATGTCATTTATCCTAATTTGGGAAATGAGTTTATCATGCCCAATCATGAAAAGAAAAGAGATTATTGTGTGCATCCACTTTTGTTCCAATTGACAAATAAACTTTGACTCTAAAAAATGGTGGAAGGAGAAGGTTTTCTTATGAAACCAAAGCATCAATGTCATTTATCCTAATGAGTAGATGAGTTTATTATGCCCAATCATGAAAAGAAATGAGATTATTATGTGAATTAGGGTTTGTTCCGATTGATAAATGAACTTTAACACTAAAAAAGATGGAAAAAGAAGCTTTTCTTATGAAACCAAAGCATCAATATCATTTATCCCAATGAGGAGAATGAGTTTATGGTACCCAATCATGAAAAAAAAGCAGATTACTATTTAAATCAATGTTTGTCCTAATGGTGAAGTGAATTTTAATTCTAAAAAATGGTGGAAAGATAAGCTTTTCTAATGAAACCAAGGCATCAATGTCATTTATCCCAATGAGGTGAATGAGTTTATGGTGCCCAATCATTAAAAGGGAGGAGATTACTATGTGAATGCTTGTTTGTCCAATTGAGAAATGAACTTTAATTCTAAAAAATGGTGGAAAGAAAAGGTTTTCTTGTGAATCCAAAGATCAATGTCATTTATCCCAATGAGTAGAATACATATGGTGCCTAATCATGAAAAAAAAAAGATTATTATGTGAATCTGTGTTTGTCCCAAATGACAAATGAACTTTAAAGCTAATCAATGATGGAAAGAGAAGCATTTCTTATAAAACCAAAGCATCAATGTCATTTATCCCAATAAAGAGAATAAGTTTATGGTGCACAATCATGAAAAGAAAGTAGATTACTATAAGAATCTGTGTTTGTCCTAATTGACAAACGAACTATAATTCTAAAATATGGTGGGAAGAGAAGCTTTTCTTATGAAACCAAAGCATCAATAGCATTTATCTTAATGAGTAAAACGAGTTTATAGTGCCCAATCATGAAAAGCAAAGAGATTATTATGTGATTCTATCTTTGTCTTGATTGACTGAAGAAGTTTGATTCTAAAAAATGATTAGAAGAGAAGCTTTCTAAATGAAACTATAGCATGAATGCCATTTATCCCAATACGGGGAATGAGTTTATGGCAACCAACCATGAAAAGAGACGAGATTATTATATGAATCTTTGTTTGTCCTCATTGACAAATAAACTTTAACTCTAAAAAATAATGGAAAAGGAAGCTTTTCTTTAAAACCAAAGCATCAATGTCATTTATCCTAATAAGAAGAATGAGTTTATGATGCCTAATTATAAAAAGAAAAGAGATTACTATGAGAATCTGTGTTTATCCCAATTGACAAATGAACTTTAATTCTAAAAAATTATGGAGAGAGAAGCTATTCTTGTGAAACCAAAGCATCAATATCATTTATCCTAATAAGGAGAATGAGTCTATGGTGCCCAATCATGAAAAGAAAGGAGATTATTATGTGAATCCATCTTTTTCCTAGTTGACAAACGAACTTTGATTCTAAAAAATAGTTGAAAGAAAAGCTTTTTAAATGAAACCAAAGCATCAATGTCATTCATCCTATTTTAGAATATGAGTTTATGGTGCCTAATCATGAAAAGAAAGGACATTATTATGTGAATCTATGTCTGTCCTAATTGATAAATAAGCTTTAACTTTAAAAAATGATAGAAAGAAAAGCTTTTCTTATGAAATCAAAGCATCAATGTCATTTATCCCAAATCGAAATATGGGTTTATTGTGCCTAATCAAGAAAAGAAAGGAGATTATTATATGAATCTATATTTACCCCAATTGCTAAATGAACTTCAACTCTAAAAAATGGATGGAAAGAGAAGCTTTTCTTAAGAAACCAAAGCATCAATGACATTTATCTTAATGAGCAGAATGAGTTTACGGTGCCCAATCATAAAGGAAATGAGATTACTATGTGAATCCGTGTTTGTCCCAATTGTAAAATGAACTTTAATTCTAAAAAATGATGGAAAGAGAATGTTTTCTTATGAATCCAAAGCATCAATATCATTTATCCCAACGAGTAGAATGAGTTATGTGCCCAATTATGAAAAGAAATGACATTATTATGTGATTCCGACTTTGTCCTAACTGACAAATTAACTTTAAAACTAAAAATTAGTGGAAAGAGAAGCGCTTCTTATGAAACCAAAGTATCAATGTTGTTTGTCCCAATGAGGAGAAGGAGTTTATGCTGCCCAATCATGAAAAGAAAGGAGATTATTATGTGAATCCATCTTTGTTCTAATTGATAAACGAACTTTGATTCTAAAAAATGGTGAGAAGACAAGCTATTTAAATGAAACCAAAGCATCAATGTCACTCATCCCAATGCGAAATATGAGTTTATGGTGCCTAATCATGAAAAAAAAGATATTGTTATGTGAATCTGTGTCTGTCCCAATTGATAAATAAGCTTTAACTTAAAAAAATAATGGAAAGAAAAGCTTTTTTTATGAAATGAAAGCATCAATGTCATTTATCCCAGTAAGGAGAATGAGTTTATAAAGCCCAATCATTGAAGGAATGGAGATTACTATAACAATCTGTGTTTGGCTTAATTGACCGGCAAACTTTAATTCTAAAAAATAGTGGAAAGAGAAGGTTTTCTTAAGAAACTAGAGCATCAATATCATTTATCCCAATGAGTAGAACGAGTTTGTTGCCTAATCAAGAAAGAAAAGAGATTGCTCTATGAATTTGTATTTGTCCCAACTGTGAAATGAATGTTAATTGTAAGAAATGGTGGAAATAGAAGTTCTTCTTATGAAACCAAAGCATCAATGTCATTTATCCCAATGAAGAGAATGAGATTATGGTGCATAATCATGAAAAGAAATTAGATTACTATGAGAATCTATGTTTGTCCCAATTAACAAATGAACTTTAATTCTAAAAAATGGGGAACCAGCAGGTTTTCTTATGAAACCAAAGCATCAATGTCATTTATCTCAATGACTAGAATGAGTTTATGGTGCCTAACATGAAAAGAATAGAGATTACTATGTGAATCTGTGTTTGTTCCAATTGATAAATAAACTTTAACACTAAAAATGATGGAAGGAAAAGTTTTTCCTATGAAACCAAACCACCAATGTCATTTATCCGAATGAATAAAATGAGTTTATGGTGCCCAATCATGAAAAGAAAGGAGATTATTATTCAAATCCATGTTTTTCCCGATTGACAAATGGACTTTAACACTAAAAAATGATAGAAAGAGAAGCTTTCCTTATGAAACCAAAGCCTTAATATCATTTATCCCAATGAGGGGAATGAGTTTATGGTGCCCAATCATGAATAAAAAAGAGATTGCTATGTGAATCTGTGTTGGTCCCAAGTCAAAAACGAACATTAATTCTAAAAAATGGTGGAATGAGAAGGTTTTCTTATGAAACCAAAGCATTAATGTCATTTATCCTAATGAGTAGAACGAGTTTATGGTGCCATCATGAAAAGAAAGGAGATCATTATGTGAATCCGTGTTTGTTCCAATTGAACAATAAACTTTAACTCTAAAAAAATGATGGAAATAGAAGCTTTTCTTATGAAACCAGAGCATTGATGTCATTTACCCCAGTGAGTAGAGTTTATGGTGCCCAATCATGAAAAAAAAAGAGATTATTATGTGAATCCATATTTGTCCCGATTGACAAATGAACTTTAACACTAAAAAATGATGGAAAGAGAAGCTTTTCTTATCAAACCAAAGCATCAATATCATTTATCCCAATGAGGAGAATGAGTTTATTGTGCCCAATCTTGAAAGGAAAGCAAATTACTATGCAAATCCATATTTGTCCCAACTGAGAAATGAATTTTAATTCTAAAAAAAAAATGGAAAAAGAAGCTTTTCTTATCAAGCCAAAAGCATTAATGTCATTTATCCCAATGAAGAAAATGACTTTATGGTGCCCAACCATTAAAGGAAAGGAGATTACTTTGTGAATCCATGTTTATCCAATCAAGAAATGAATATTAATTCTACAAAATGGTGAAAAGAGAAGGTTTTCTTGTGAATCCAAAGCATCAATGGCATTTATCTCAACGAGTAGAACAAGCTTATGGCACCCAATCATGAAAGGAAAGGAGATTATTATGTGAATCTGTGTTTGTCCCAATTGATAAATGAACTCTAAACTAATAAATGATAGAAAGAGAAGCGTCTCTTATGAAACCAAAGCTTCAATGTCATTTATCCTAAAGAGGAAAATGAGTTTATGGTGCCCAATCATGAAAAGAAACGAGATTACTATGTGAATCCATATTTTTCCTAATTGAGAAACGAACTTTAATTCTAAAAAATGGTGGAAAAGGAAGGTTTTCTTAAGAAACCAAAGCCTTAATGTCATTTATCCTAATGCGTAGAATGAGTTTATGCCACCCAATCATGAAAAGATAGGAGATTATTATGTGATTCCACCTTTGTCCTATTTGACTGATGCTGTTTGCCTCTAAAATATGATGGGAAGAAAAGCTTTTTAAATGAAATTAAAGTATCTATGTCATTTATCCTAATACAGGGAATGCGTTTATGGAGCCTAATCATGATAGAAAAGAGATTATTCTATGAATCTGTGCTTGTCCCAATCAATAAATAAACTTTAGCTCTAAAAAATGACAAAAAGAGAAGCTTTTCTTATGAAAACAAAGCATCAATGTCATTTATCCCAATAAGTAGAATGAGTTTATGGTGCCCAATCAGGAAAAGAAAAGAGATTATTATGTGAATCCATGTTTGTCCCGATTGACAAATGAACTTTAACACCAAAAAATGATGGAAATAGAAGCTTTTCTTATGAAACCAAAGGATTAATGTCATTTATCCCAATGGGGAGAATGACTTTACGGTGCCTAATCACGAAAAGATGGGAGATTACTATGTGATTCCATGTTTGTTCCAATTGACTAACGAACTTTGATTCTAAAAAATGGCGGGAAGAACAGCTTTTTAAATGAAACTAAAACATCAATGTCATTTATCCTAATACAAGGAATGAGTTTATCATGCCCAATCATGAAAGAAAAGAGATTATTGTGTGAATCCGTATTTGTTCCAATTGAAAAATAAATATTAGCTCTAAAAAATGATGGAAAGAGAAGGTTTTCCTATGAAACCAAAGCATCAGTGTCATTTATCCTAAAGAGCAAAATGAGTTTTTGGTGCCCAATGATCAAAAGAAAAGAAATTATGATGTGAATCTGTGTTTGTCCCAATTGAAAAATGAACTTTAACACTAAAAAATGATGGAAAAAAGAAGCTTTTCTTATGAAACCAAAGCATCAATAGCATTTATCCCAACGAGGAGAATGAGTTTACGGTGCCCAATCATGAAAAGAAAGCAGATTACTATGTGAATCCTTGTTTGTCCCAATGGTGAAATGAATTTTAATTCTAAAAAATGGTGGAAAGATAAGCTTTTCTAATGAAACCAAAGCATCAATACCATTTATCCTAAATAGGAGAATGAGTTTATGGTGCCCAATCATTAGAGGAGAGGAGATTACTATGTGAATCCATGTTTGTCCAATTGAGAAATGAACTTTAATTCTAAAAACTGATGGAAAAAAAGGTTTTCTTGGGAATCCAAGGGATCAATGTCATTTATCCCAATGAGTAGAATGCATTTACGGTGCCTAATCATGCAAAGAAATGAGATTATTTTGTGAATCCGTGTTTGTCCCAAATAACAAATGAACTTTAAAATAATAAATGATGGAAAAAGAAGCGTTTCTTATAAAACCAAATGATTAATGTCATTTATCCCAATGAGGAGAATGAGTTTATTTTGCCTAATCATGAAAAGAAAGAAGATTGTTACGTGAATCCGTGTTTGTCCCAATTGAGAAATGAAATTTAATTCTAAAAAATGGTGGAAATGGAAGCTCTTTTTATGAAACCAAAGCATTAATGTCATTTATCCCAATGAAGAGAATGAGTTTATGGTGCACAATCATGAAAAGAAAGGAGATTACTATGAGAATCTGTGTTTGTCCCAATTGGTAAATAAACTTTAATTCTAAAAAAGTATGGAAAGAGAAGGTTTTCTTATGAAACCAAAGCATCAATGCCATTTATCTCAACGAATAAGATGAGTTTATGGTGCCAATAATGAAAAAAAAGGAGATTATTATGTGAATCCATGTTTATTCCAATTGGCAGATAAACTATAACTCTAGAAAATGATGGAAAGAAGAGCTTTTCTTATGAAACCAAAGCATCAATGTCATTTATCCCAATAAGTAAAATGAGTTTATGTTTATGGTGCCCAATCATGTAAAGAAAGAAGATTAATATGCGAATCCGCGTTTGTCCCGTTTGACAAATAAACTTTACCACTAAAAAATTATGGCAAGAGAAGCTTTTCTTATGAATCCAAAGCCTCAATATCATTTATCCCAACGAGGAGAATGAGTTTATGATGCCTAATCATGAAAAGAAAAGAGACTGCTATATGAATCCGTGTTGGTCCTAGTTGACAAACAAACATTAATTCTAAAAGGTGGTGGAAAGAGAAGGTTTTCCTACAAAACCAAAGCAACAATGTCATTTATCCCAATGAGTAGAATGAGTTTATGGTGCCCAACCATTAAAGGAAAAGAGATGTGAATCCATGTTTGTCCCAATTGACAAATGAACTTTTAAAATTAAAAAATGATGGGAAGAAAAGCATTTTTTTCAAAACCAAAGCATTAATGTCATTTGTCCCAATAAGAAGAATGAGTTTATGGTGCCCAATCATTAAAAGAAAGGAGATTACTATGTGAATCGGCATTTGTCCCAATTCAGAAATGAACTTTAATAGTAAAAAATGGTGGAAAAAGAAGCTTTTCTTATGCAACCAAAGCATCGATGTCTTTTATCCCAACTAGTAGAATGAGTTTATGGTGCCCAATCACGAAAAGAAAGGAGATTATTATGTGAATCTGCCTTTATCCTAATTAATGGACAAACTTTGATTTTAAAAAATATTGGGAAGAAAATCTTTTTAATTGAATCCAAACAACAATGTCATTTATCCCAATACGAAAAATGAATTTATGGTGCCTAATCATGAAAAGAAAGGAGATTATTATGTGAATCCGTGTTTGTCCCGATTGTCAAATGAACACTAAAAAATGATGGAAAGAGAAGCTTTTCTTATGAAAGCAAAGCCTTAACATCATTTATCCTAATGAGGAGAAAGAGTTTACGGTGCCCAATCATAAAAAGAAGGGAGATTGCTATGTGAATCCGTGTTGGTCCCAATTGGCAAATGAGCATTAACTCTAAAAAACGATGGAAAAAAGTTTTTTTTTATAAAACAAAAGCATCAATGTCATTTATCCCAACGAGTAGAATGCATTTATGGTGCCAATCATGAAAAGAAATGAGACTATTATGTGAATCTGTGTTTGTTCAAATTGATAAATAAACTTTAACTCAAAAAAATGATAGATAGAGAAGCTCTTCTTATGAAACCAAAGCATCAATGTTATTTATCCCAATGAGTAGAATGAGTTTATGTTGCCCAATCATGAAAAAAAGGAGATTATTATGTGAATCTGTGTTTGTCCTAATTGACAAATAAACTTTTACACTAAAAAATGATGGAAAGAGAAGCTTTTCTTATGGAACTAAAGCATCAATATCATTTATCCTAATGAAGAGAAGGAGTTTACGGTGCCCAATCATGAAAAAAAAGCAGATTACTAAGAGAATCTATGTGTATCCCAACTGAAAAACAAATTTTAATTCTAAAAAATTGTGCAAAGATAAGCTTTTCTTAGGAAACCAAAGCATCAATGTCATTTATCCCAATGAGGAGAATAAGTTTATGGTGCCCAACCATTAAAAGGAAACAGATTACTATGTGAATCCTTGTTTGTCTAATTCAGAAATGAACTTTAATTCTACAAAATGGTGGAAAGAGAAGATTTTCTTATGAATCCAAAGCATTAATGGCATTTATCCCAACCAGTAGAATAAGTTTATGGTGGCCAATCATGAAAAGACAGGGCATTATTATGTGAATCCGTGTTTGTCCTAATTGATAAATGAACTTTAAAACTAATAAATAGTGGAAAGAGAAATGTTTTCTTATGAAAAGAAAGCATCAATGTCATTTATCCCATTGAGAAAGAATGAGTTTATGTTTCCCAATCATGGAAAGAAATGAGACTATGATATGAATCTTTGTTTGTCCTAATTGAGAAATAAACTTTAATTCTAAAAAATGGTGGAAAGATAAGCTTTTCTTATGAAGCCAAAGCATCAATGTCATTTATCCCAATGAAGAAAATGAGTTTATGGTTCCCAATCATGAAAAAAAAGGAGATTACTATAAGAATATGTATTTGTCCCAATTGACAAATGAACTTTAATTCTAAAAAATGTTGGAAAGAGAAGGTTTTCTTGTGAAACCAAAGCATCAATATCATTTATCCCAACGAGTAGAATGAGTATATGGAGCCAATCTTGAAAAGAAAAAAGGTTATTATGTGAATCTGTGTTTATCCCAATGGGCAAATGAATTTTAAAACTAAAAAATGATGGGAAGAAAAGTGTTTCTTTTGAAACCAAAGCATCAATGTCATTTATCCCAATGAGGAGAATAAATTTATGTTGCCTAATCATGAAAAGAAAGGAGATTACTATGTAAATCCGTGTTTGTCCTAATTGAGAAACAAACTTTAATAAGAAAAAATGGTGGAAAGAGAAGCTTTTCTTATGAAACCAAAGCATCGATGTCTTTTATCCCAACTAGCAGAACTAGTTTATGGTGCCTAATCATGAAGAGAAAGGAGATTATTATGTGAATCTGTCTTTGTCCTAATTAACAGAAGAACTTCAATTCTAAAAAATGGTGGGAAGAAAATCTTTTTAAATGAATCCAAAGCATTAATGTCATTTATCCTAGTGCGCAAAATGTGTTTATGGTGCCTAATCATGAAAAAAAAAGATATTATTATGTGAATCTGTGTTTCTCCCAATTGACCAATGAAATTTAACTCTAAAAAAATGATGGAAAGAGAGGCTTTTCTTATGCAACTAAAGCATCATTGTCATTTATCTCAATGAGGTGAATGAGTTTATGGTGCCCAATCATTAAAGGAAAGGAGATTGCTAAGTGGATTCATGATTGTCCCAACTGACAAATGAACTTTTAACTCTAAAAAATGATGGAAAAGAAGCTTATCTTATGAAACCAAAGCATCAATATCATTTATCCTAATGACCAGAATAAGTTTATGGTGCCCAATCATGAAAAGAAAGGAGATTATTATCAAAATCCATGTTTGTCCTAATTGACAAATGAACTTTGACACTAAAAAATGACAGAAAAAGAAGCTTTCTTCTAAAACCAAAGCATCAATATCATTTATCCCATTAAGGAGAATAAGTTTACAATACCCAATCATGAAAGGAAAGTAGATTACTATGTGGATCCATTTTGTCCCAATTGAGAAATGGATTTTAATTCTAAAAAATAGTGGAAAGAGAGTTTTCTTATGAAACCAAAGCATTAATTTTATTTATCCCAATGAGTAGAATGAGTTTATGGTGTCCAATCATGAAAAGAAAGGACATTATTATGTGTATCTGTGCTTGTCCCAATTGACAAATGAACTTTAACACTAAAAAATGATGGAAAGAGAAACTTTTCTTATTAAGCCAAGCATCAATATCATTTTTACTAATGAGGAGAATGAGTTTATAGAGCCCAATCATGAAAAGAAAGGAGATTACTATAAGAATCCATGTTTGTCCCAATTGATAAACCAACTTTAATTCCAAAAAATTATGGAAAGAGAAGCTTTTCTTATGAAACCAAAGCATCAATGTCATTTATCCCAAAGAAGAGAATGAGTTTATGGTGCCCAATCTTGAAAAGAAAGGCGATTATTATGTGAATCTGTGTTTGTCTCATTTGAAAAATAAACTATAACTCTAAAAAACGATGGAAAAAGAAGTTTTTCTTATGAAACCAATGCATCAATGTCATTTATACCAATAAGGAGAATGAGTTTATGATACCCAATCATGAAAGGAAAGGAGATTACTTTGTGAATCCAAGTTTGTCCATTTGAGAAGGGAACTTTAATTCTAAAACAATGTTAGAAATAGAAGGTTTTCTTATGAATCCAAAGCATCAATGTCATTTATCCCAATAGTAGAATGAGTTTATGGTGCCCAATCATGAAAAGAAAGGAGATTATTATGTGAATTATAGTTTGTCCCAATTGACAAATAAACTTTAACATTAAAAAATGATGGAAAGAGAAGCTTTTATTAAGAACAAAGTGTCAATGTCATTTATCCCAATGAGAAAAATGTGTTTATGGTGCCCAATCATGAAAAGAAAGGAGATTACTATAGGAATCTGTGTTTGCCTAATTGACAAACAAACTTTAATTCTAAAAAATGCTGGAAAAAGAAGCTTTTCTTATGAAACCATGCATCAATGTCATTTATCCCAATGAGTAGAATGAATTTATGGTGCCCACTCATGAAGAAAATGAGATTATTATGTGATTCCACCTTTGTCCTGATTAACTGTCGAACTTTGATTCCAAAAAATGATGGGAAAAAAAGCTTTTTAAACAAAACTAAAGCATCCATGTCATTTATCCCATTGCAGGGAATGAATTTATGGTGCCTAATCATGAAATGAAAGGAGATTACTTTGCGAATCCATGTTTGTCTAACTGAGAAAGGAACTTTAATTCTAAAAAAATGTTGGAAAGAAAAGGTTTTCCTATGAATCCAAAGCATCAATGTCATTTATCCTAACGAGTCAAAAGAGTTTATGGCGCCCAATCATGAAAGAAAAAGAGATTATTATATGAATCTGTGTTTGTCCCAATTGAAAAATGAACTTTAACACTAAAAAATGGTGGAAAGAGAAGCTTTTCTTATGAAACCAAAGCATCAATGTCATTTACCCTAACAAGTAGAACAAGTTTATGGTGCCTAATCATGAAAAGAAAGGAGATTATTATGTGATTCTGCCTTTGTCCTAATTGACTATCGAACTTTAATTCTAAAAAATGAAGGAAAAAAAGCTTTTTAAATGAAACTAAAGCATCAATGTCATGTATCCTATTGCAAGGAATGAATTTATGGTGCCCAATTATGAAAAAAAAAGAGATTATTATGTGAATCTCTATTGTCTCAATTGACAAATGAACTTTAACTCTAAAAAATGATGGCAAAAGAAGCTTTTCTTATGAAACCAAAGCATTAATGCCATTTATCCTAATGAGAAGAATGAGTTTATAGTGCCCAATCATAAAAGGAAAGGAGATTACTATGTGGATTCATATTTGTCCCAATTGACAAATGAACTTCAAATCTTAAAAATGATGGAAAGAGACATTATCTTATGAAACAAGCATCAATGTCATCTATCTCAATGAGTAGAATGAGTTTATGGAGCCTAATCATGAAAAGAAAGGAGATTATTATGTCATTTCGCCTTTGTCCCAATTGATAAATTAACTTTAAAACTAAACAATGATAAAAAGAGAAGCGTTTCTTATGGAACCAAAGCATCAATGCCATTTATCCTAATGAGGAGAATACGTTTATGGTGTGCAATCATGAAAAGAAAAGAGATTACTATATGAATTCGTGCTTGTTCCAATTGACAAAGGAACTTAATTCTAAAGAAAGGATTAGAAAGAGAAGGTTTTTTTATGATTGTAAAGCATCAATGTCATTTATCCAATAAGTAGAACGAGTTTATGGTGCCTAATCATGAATTGAAAGGAGATTATTATGTCATTCCATCTTTCTTCTAATTGACTGAGGAACTTTGATTCTAAAAAATGATAGAAAGAAAAGCTTTTTAAATGAAACTAAAGCATCAATGTCATTTATCCCAATGTAGGGAATGAGTTTATGGTGCCCAATCATAAAAAGAAAGAAGATAATTATGTGAATCTGTGTTTGTCCCAATTGACAAATTAACTTTAACATTAAAAAATGATGAAAAAAGAAGCTTTTCTTATGAAACCAAAGCATCAATGTCATTTATCTCAATGAGAAGAATGAGTTTATGTGCCCAATCATAAAAAGAAAGAAGATTATTATGTGAATCTGTGTTTGTCCTAATTGACAAATAAACTTTGACATTAAAAAATAATGAAAAAAGAAGCTTTTCTTATGAAACCAAAGCAACAATGTCATTTATCCTAATAAGAAGAATGAGTTTATGGTGCCCAATCATGAAAGGAAAAGAGATTACCTTGTGAATCCATGTTTGTCCAATTAAGAATGGAACTTTAATTTGAAAAAAATGTTGGAAAGAGAAGGTTTTCTTTCGAATCCAAACCATCAATGTCATTTATCCTAACAAGTAGAATAAGTTTGTGGTGCCCAATAATGAAAAGAAAAGAGATTATTATGTGATTCCATCTTTGTCCTAATTGACTGATGAACTTTGATTCTAAAAAATGATCAGAAGAAACCCATTTTAAAAGAAACTAAAGCATTAATGTTATTTATCCTAATATGGAAAATGAGTTTATGGTGCCCAATCATGAAAAAAAAGGGGATTATTATATGAATCTATGTTTGTCCTAATTGACAAATGAAATTTAACACTAAAAAGTGGTGGAAAGAGAAGCTTTTCTTATGAAACCAAAGCATCAATGACATTTATCCCAATGAGTAGAATGAGTTTATGATGCCTAATCATGAAAATAAAGGAGATTATTATGTGATTTGGCCTTTGTACTAATTGACTGTTGAACTTTGATTCTAAAAAATGATGGAAGAAAAGCTTTTTAAATGAAACTAAAGCATCAATGTCATGTATCCCAATGTAGGGAATGAATTAATGGTGCTCATGAAAAAAAAAGAGATTATTATGTGAATCTGTGTTGTCCCAATTGACAAATGAACTTTAACTCTAAAAGATGATGGAAAAAGAAGCTTTTCTTATGAAACCAAAGTATCAATGTCATTTATCCCAATGAGAAGAATGAGTTGATGGCGCCTAATCATGAAAAGAAAAGAGATTACTGTGTGAATTCATGCTTGTCCAGATTGACAAATGAACTTTAAATCTAAAAAATGATGGAAAGAGAAGCTTTTCTTCTAAAACAAAGCATCGATGTTATTTATCCCAATGAGAAGAATGAGTTTATGGTGCCTAATCATGAAAAGAAATGAGATTATTATGTGAACTTGTGTTTGTCCTAATTGGCAAATAAACTTTAAAACTAAAAAATGATGGAAAGAGAAGCGTTTGTTATGAAACTAAAGCATCAATGTCATTTATCCCAATGAGGAGAATGAGTTTATGGTGCCTAATCATGAAAAGAAAGGAGAAAACTATGTGAATCTGTGCTTGTCCCAATTTACAAACAAACTTAACTCTAAAAAATGTTGGAAAGAGAAGGCTTTCTTATGAATCTAGAGCATCGATGTCATTTATCCCAATGAGTAGAACAAGTTTATGGTGC
>JBBYHK010191657.1:0-33064 GCA_038382065.1 Adansonia grandidieri | reverse complement strand
TGTTTATTTTGTTATTATAGGCTTTTGGTCATTTTGATTCTCGATCTAATTCAAATAGATCAGAGTTGGATATATATATTTAGATGAAGTTAGAGAGGACTACTACAAGGATATTGATATTTTTGATTATTGGAAAAAAATGAATTTCGATATCCTCTCCTTTCACGAATGGCGAAAGAGGTGCTAAGCTTTTCGATCACTACAGTTGCATCAGAATCAACATTTAGCATGGGTGGTGGAGTTATTAACAAGTGGAGAAGTTGTTTTTTGTCTGAAAATGCAGAAATGTTGATTACCATTCGAAATTGATTATATGGATATGAGGATAAGATTTTTTCTTATTGCGAAACTTTTTCTAAGTGATATTTATGTGATTTAGTATATATTTTTAATTATATATTATTTGTTGTTTTAGATGAGGAGAAACATGCAATCACATTTGGAAGGGAGATTACTCACATTTAATTATTTTTTGAATTATCTAGAACTTTTAGTTTGTAAGTATTCTTATAATTTATAATATTTTTCTCTTTAATATTAGTTTTGCAATCATAAAGAATTAATATTGTGTTTTATTTCTTTTGTACAAAGGAAGTTGATGCAAGGTTCATTTACTTCTACTTGAAGCTTGAATGGATATTTTTATCTGGATTTTGGTTGAAATAGACGAGGGATATGCTTGTGAATTAAGAGCACAATCAATCTGAAAGAGATATCCATAAATATATCGAGCTTACTATTTTGTAATTGCTATATACTAATAATATATATGTTATCAGATTCTTATCATTGTACTTGTTTAGTGTTTTGGATTTTTATATTATTACTATGTACATTCAATAGCAAGTATGTTATTGGATTCTTATATTTTTATAACAGAGGCTCAACTTGGCTTGAAATAGTGATTTTAAATTAATATATTTTATTTAAATGTAATTATAAAATATATAACATTAATAAAAAATATTTTTTAATGTAATAAACAGTAATTATGGCTTAAATAAGTAGATTTGAGCACGTTAAATAATGGGCTAGACTTGAGATTTTAAAAAAATTTATGTCGTGACTGAACTTAACCCATGAGCACATTTAATCATATTTAATAGTTAATTAAATTATTAAAAGAATGTTAAAATAAAATTCATAATTAAAGTTTTTTATTTATAAAAAATTATTTAATTATAATTTCTTCATATTTATTTTTAGTATTAAATTCGGGTTCGGGTTAGGCTTGGGTTCGGGTCATTTCGGGTTCAGACCATTTCGGGTTCGAGTTTATTCGGGTTCAGGCTAATTCTGGTTCGAACTATTGACTTTTTGGTCAAATCAGATTCGGTTCAGGTTCAGACTCAGATTTTTTCAGATGAATTTTCAAGTTTGAGTTCATTTTACCACCTACAATATAAAGAAAATACACACTCTAATAACCCCTTAAAATTTCTTTTTCAGCAAGACAACAATTTGAAAATTCTTTTCTTTAGCAAGACAACAATTTTTACCCCGTTATTATATTTAACTTTAGCTACAAAAGATATTTTTGAATATATTACTTAAAATTTTAATAATATAATAATATACCGTTTTACAAATATAAGGATACTCATAATATATACTTTTTTCATTTTTTTTTCTTGTTTATTTCTAAAGATATTATACTTCCTCTGTAGTTTTTTTATCTCTTTCAAATTTAAATATCCAAAAATTTTATTATAAAAAATATTTATCAAAACAATAAAATTATAAATACATAATTTTAAACTGATGCATTTAAATTCTTTGATTTCTAAAATTACCAAAATTTAAAAATTTTCATCTAGGCATTCCAAACTTTTGCACCCTCTGGTTAAGACAAAGAGTGTGGTCTACATGGGACTAGAACATTAGTTTTATATACACATAAGCATTTCATTCAATGATTATTAGTATATATTAATTTGCTCAAAAAGCAAGTTTTGAATTCTCTTCGTACAAATTTTAAAAGAAAAGCCTTAAATAACTTTAATTAACAAGGAAAGACCAAACAAATAGTAGCAATAATTAGCGCTGTTCAAGGGTTAAGTTAATTACGTAAATTCAGAAATTTGCATAATATTAGGGAAGATTTGAATAAAAATATTAAGTTGGACAAACGAGTTTAGGCAAAAAATTGAAGCTCGTTCAAAAAATGATAAAGCTTTGGCTCCAATATTTAAGACCCGAGTCAATCTCGATTGATCTATTTTTTAATTATATAATATATTATTTTATTTTTAGATATTATGTAATTATTATTATATAAAATATAAAATATATAATATAATAGTGTAAATTAAAAAAATATGTTGTCCATGTTTAAAAACTTAATGAAAGAAAAATATATAAAATTACGAAAAATAACGTTTTTTTTTAATTTTTTAGAAAAATAGTATGAATAGGTTTATACAGGCTTGAGTTATCTATTTACAAATATGGACAGACCTAAATAAAATTTGAAGCCCATTTGGATTAAACTAAGTAAAGAAATATATATGATGTTAATACCGTATACAAACTCATCTAAAATTTGACTTGAACCAACTTGTGAATATATCTAGTAAGGATACATGGTTATATGAATTTTGACATTTCATCCTTAATGTCTAGACTTCAAATTTTACGATGGATAGGGTGAGAAATTATGTAACCTAAAATTCAACATGTCTCGTTATATAATTAAAATAATTAAAAGTTATATATTGATTGGGATCACAAACCCACATAAACTTGACAATTGATATGCCACCATTGGATGACCACGTTTGAATGTATAATAGCAAAATAATGTAAATGCATGCCAAAATTCCATCTTTGACTTATTCCTTAATGCATATAAGATTGTTAATTGAAAAAAAAAAAAAAAGAAAAGATATAATCCAAATATTCTATATTTATTTTATAAAAATAAAAATAGAAATAGTGTTGTCATGTGAAACCTAGTAGTGAAAAAAATAAAGGAACTTTTCATAAGCTAAGAAATCGTAAAAAGGAAGGAATTAAGGAATGTGCATGGTAGGTGGGGGATTTATCCAATTATCTTATTTTATTGGATATTTTCTCTGAGTGCTTTCCCCCATCATTGCAGGCAATTCCTCCATGTGAATATTAAACTCTTGATAACTGCTTTAATCATAATTAATTGAAGGGGTTTATTCATTTATTTATTTTTTACACATGAGAGAGGTTGACTTAGTCATGTACAAAATTTGACTAGATTTTTTTTTTTCTAATTACAGGTTTTATCATTTTTATTATTGAAACTTACAGTATGAAGATAAAAAATATATATGTTAAAATTTAAAATTTAAATTTATTAATTTTTTTTATATAAATCTGTTTCTTTATTATTTAAAATGCTTTGGTCTTTTCTTTGCAAATTCCATAAGTTTTCAGTAGCCTGAAAATTTGATGCATAATATTTTAACCCCATTGTTATGTACTTAGAGGATGACGGAGGCAGCGCAAATAGAAAATTAATGTCTTGCATGTAGATTAATTTTAAATATGATATGATTATATAATATAAAAATTAAAAATATAATAAAAATATAAATATATTAAAATTTATTTGATATAAATTATAAATATAAAAAATTACTTAACGTAATTCTAACATATAAAAACATATAAATATAATATAACTACGTGAATTGCTAAAATTAATTCAGAAAGATCATTATGTTTTAGAGAGTACCGGTGATGTGAAAAGAGACCAATAAATTTCTTTTTCTTCTCATATGAAATCTCATATTATATATATATATATATATATATATATAATCAATCACTTGGCGTGGTAGGGATACATCCTCCGAGTTTCGAGAAGCACTTTATATATGTGGTTTTCTAATGTAACATTATCGTAAAATTAATTTAATTTTATATAATTTTATAATATTTTATTTATTTATATTTAATTAATTTGATTATCTAATTTTATTTATTATTTTATGTAAATTGTGGACATCAAAATTTAAAAAAACAAAAACATTTAACCTTTTTATATAAAAAATTTTAACCATCAAATATATATATATATATATATAAATATTCTCCATTACTTTAACGAAAAATACTAGGCCCGTTTAAAGCTAAACAATGCCCTCATCCAACTTGCTTTACGAAAAAAGTATCGAACACTTTAATATATCCTTAAATTTGTAGTCATTATAAACCATTCTCTCATCGCGCCTTTTGTAAATTTGTATAGCTTGCTTTCGTACTTGGAAATGTCGTTGGACCTTTTAAGGAGGACCATTTTTCATACTTGCCTGGTTGATTCATGCATGTATAAAATTGTGGGTAGATTGAAGTTTTTTGGTAACTATAGTTCCTGTTCCCTATTCCACGTTATTCTCTGTTTATTTTTCTTTAAACTGCTCGGGTCTTCCCTTGCAAATTTCATCAGTTTTCAGTAGCCTGAAAATTTGTGCATAATTTATTACCGCCATTGTTATGGATAGGAGAACGATAGAGGCTGCACAAACAGGAAACATTAACGTTTTCTATGAGTTAATCCAGAGTGATCCATATGTCTTAGAGCGTATTGATCAATGACTTTTCTTGATACCCCATTGCATGCAGCAGCATGTGGGATTTCGTGATGGAGACGATGAATTTAAAGCCATCGTTTGCGAGAGAGCTAAACCAAGCTGGGTTTAGCCCCATGCACTTGGAAAACGACTGAACTCAAGCAGTGGTCGACTTTTCAAGGCATCACGTAGTTCAAACTGGAAATCTTGATCTTTTGATCAAGTTCCCTCAATCTTGACCAGAGGCTATTGAAAATGCGACTGTTCGAGGTGAATCTGCTGAGTTGGGGAGATATTGAAGGCAATACTGTTTTGCACATTTCAGCTATAAAAAATAAGCCTCAGGTAGAATAACTTTGCTAGTAGTCTCACAGACTCCCATTGACTTATACACACACACACACACACACACACACTCTTTTATGGATAATGTTGATGGGTATTTTAATTTGAGTTTTACAATCACCAGGTTGTAAAAGTATTGCTGGAACATTTGTGTCAAACGGATATTAATGCCAAAAATTTGGAGGATTGACTGCTCTAGATATCCAATCACGATGCCCACGGAGTGAAAGGCTAGCGGAGAATAGAAAGATTACAGATGTGCTAAGCAAAGCCAGAGTTTTGGGTGGTTCCTTGCTTCCCAATAATCCCAACTCTCCAATCAACATCATCGAATCCTTCAGACCAAAGATGTCATATTTTCAAAAAGTTGCAACAATTGCAGGTCGTGGAAGGAAGGGTATCCCAAATGAGATGCGCAACACATTTCTAGTGGTGATAGTGCTAATTATAACAGCCACTTACTGTGCCTCTTTAAACCCTCCAGAGAAGGGTGATAACAGTAATTCCTCCCTGAATTACGCAGTCTCTTACACATTTTCACCGACAACCGGTGGCAGCACTGCACCTATAGCGACTCCGCCTCCGACCGACAATATCCTACCGAAGGATTGAATAGATGTATCATCCATGTTTTGGTTGTACAACAATTTAACCTTTTGGGCATCAATGAGGTTAACAGCACATTTCCTGCCAAGTCGTTCAGTTCGTTTGTTTCTTCTTATAACACTTTCCTCGTTCGGTTACTGTTACATGCTTTTAGTAGCTGTTTTCTCATGGAAACTGCAACACCTCTATTCTCTTACATCAATACCCTTATCCTATCGTTCTCTCTCCATCGTTAATTACTTTCTGCAACCTTACTAGCCGTCCTTTTACCATTCACCATCGGTCGTTAAATTTTTTGCAGGTTTGTACCCGAAGGAAATATCTTCTGCCTCATTCAAATCGTTTCCTCTTTGTCTATTGCTTTTATTCTTACTCCAGCTATACCGAATACCGAAACCATATTGAAGTTTCTAGATTACTGATGCTGATTATCATCATCAAATACTTATTTGGTTTAAAGCCTAACTGTCTTTCGGGATTAGTGATTTGGGCGGACGAAGAATATGGGATAAGTATGTAATGAATAAAGTAGTGAGACTTTGTTTCTTATACTAATGGTTCCATACGGACCATATGAGTCTTAAATAATAAGTATTCATTGTTCATTGTTCCATTTTTCCATTTTTCCTTTTGTAAGTTCCCTAGAATGATAAACTGGCGTTGCTTTTATTGATTTTAATCTAACGTTCTATCTTATTCTAATACGAAGATTCATATGTGTGATAGGATTATCCTTAATTTTTTTGTATTATATCCAATATTCATATATCCAATATATATATATATATATATCAATGTCCAATATAAATATTCAAAAGATTTGAAATATAAATGTCAAAGTTCATGGATGAGTCTAGGTCAGACATAAATGTGGCATTAATATTATCTATATTTATTTAAGTTTGGCTTGACTTCTAAGAAGGCATTTGATATGATGAAAAGTTCTTACTTCTTGGCATTAAATTTTCACCAATTAAATTTTAATGTTCGGTATGCTATAAAGTATTCACTTTCCCGATAACATAACTTTTCTTTGAAAATTATTTTCCAACAATTATGGGAATATGATTTCTACGAGAAGAGGTGGGAAAATAACTTTTCCATGTAGTTAGAGAGTTGAAAATTATTCTTCTTCGTATTTAAAATTTGATAGCTAAATTTTTTCTGCACAATACTTTTACTAATTACAAAATCATGGTTGAATTAGTTTTAAAATTTTTTAATTACTATCAAATTAAATTACATTATAATTCAAATACATATTAAACATTTAAAAATTCTTTTTAATTTAATCATATATTAAATTTGAAATAAATATACCATGTTATTTTTATTTAAAATAAATGAATTATTATTTTTAAAAAAATAAATCAATTAAATGGCGTGTTTGTTAATAAAAAATTAATATTTATTAATAGTAAATATCTTTGAAAAATAATAAATATAATAAAATTTGTATTTTTTATGAAGGTAATATCGAAAATTATCATTGCATTCCTATTAAAGTATTTAATAAATCAAATATGTTAATATAATTTTCTTAAGGTTTTAATCAATACAATTCTCATGTATACCAAACACTACAATATTACAATCACATTCCTAGCAATCATATTATCTGGAATCACAAATGCCAACTAAATGTTAGAGTTAAGATCTATCTCAATTTTTAAAGAGACATTGTTCTTTTACTCAAACTCATTTTTTAAACCTAATATTTTAATATAATCTCTTTCAAATATTGAATGAACTTTCGGGATTGAATAGATAGTTTGATCCACAAACGTCTTTAATTGAAAAATCTATCAAGAAAGTTTTGGTTCCCGCAACTGAGAAAATAAAGCTAATTGAGGGAGCAGACGTTTGTTTCCAATATTTTCTTGTTTGCCGCAAAGCTGGATTTGTTACCCCTCCAAAGCATATTGTAATTAAAAACTTGCGACTGAGTTCAGCTTGAATAGACCAGGTTGAAATTTTAAAGTCTAGTAAGATAACCTGTTTCTCTCAAATTAGTTTTTACCCATAGAAAGTATAATTCTATTGGTTGAGTAGAATCAATTTGCTCCCGCTCTTTTTTTTTTTTCTTGAAAATATTCATTTACGATATAGATCCAAATAAAGGTATAAAAATATAATTTTTTAAAAAAATTTTAAATACATAAAAAATTAAATTTATTTATGTATATATATTTATATCCAACATTCAATCAAATATCTTCGGCTGATATGTTGTCTTTCGTATATATCTTACGGTATGATGTAGAAGGAAAAAGCCTACTATACATTTAAGATTTTAAGTTTATTAGCCAGGCTTCGAACTGCACTTATGCTCTTATTGCAGTTTCTTTTGGAAATGTTATGAAATTAATTCCCAATATATATGAAGATGTTTTGTTGTGTAGGCTTATCCATGGGTAGCTACCCAACCGGTCCGGTAAGTTAGATTCATTTGCATGGAGCCTTTGATTTTATTTGATTTGTATCAATCCGATTTAAATTATTATTTAATAATTAAAAATATTTTTATTTTAATTTAATTATATAAATATTAATATAAAAATATTTTTTTTAATTTTTATTATTTATAAACAATATATATGAGCTTTCAAACTGGGTCAGACCCAATTCAAATTTAAAAAAAAAATTAAAAATTTTTAAAAATTCTGATCCAATCCATGATCATCTACTGTTCTGTGTATGGTTATTGGCTTATTGCATTAGTAAATTCTCTTATCATTAAAATATTTTCCATTGGCAACAAAGCAGAAGTAATTGATAATGTTCTAGGAATAATTTATACAATTTATCTAATTTTTCATATGTTTTTCTTCTTTATTTCTAACATTATTATTCTTCCTTTTATAATAATTATTTTTATCTCTTTCAAATTATGATATCCAAAAATTTCATTCTAAAAATATTTATAAAACAATAAAGTTATGAATTAATATTTATAAAAATTTCATTTAAATGCTTTCATTTTTTTTTAAATTTAAAAAATTTAAAATTTTTCATCTAAAGGCATTCCCATAACTTTTGCACCAGCCCATTGTGATAAAGAGTATGCCTTACATATAACTAGAACATTAACTTTGTATACCCATGATTATTTAATTCAATGGTTAGTTTATATCAATTTGCTCAAAATGCAAGTTTTGAATTGTCCTTCTACAAATAAAAGGAAAAAAAAAAAAAAAAGCTTTATATAGCTTTATTCGTTAACACAGATGGTTTATTTTGAGCATAGATGGTGCTTCTAAAAGGAATACTGGTATTGCATCGGCTGGTGGACTAATTAGGGATGCAAAATGGTGAGTGGATCACGGGTTTTCCTATTATGATTGGGGTCGACAAATTGTCTGCAAGCAGAACCCTGGGGAGTTACGGTCTTATAGAGGGTCTAAAATGGGAGAAAATATGTTGACCTTCAAAGACTTATTGTGGAACTAGATCTTACTGTGGTTATTAAATACCCAAATCATCTGCTGTGATTTTATTAATTAAGGGTCGGTCATTGACAGAAAGGCATCGTTTTACAGAATTGTTACACGGATCACTTCTTAAATATGGCTCAAGAAGCCGTTTATAGTGTTGACTTGATGGTCGACCTGTAAGTATCATTCCTTGTTCCAAGTTGATGTTTGCGGTAAGGGTGCCATTTAATTATAATTTTCCTTTAGTCTTTATGTACCAAAATGAACCCCTCCTCCCCCCCCTCCCCCACAAAAAATAAAAAACTTTAGTTAACAAGAAAAGGACTAACAATGGTAGCTATTAGATATTTTACCCAAAAATTAATTTTGCTTATAATAAAATTTTATTGATTTGAGATTACTCGGTAGTTTTAAGTTTATTTAATGAGTACTCTTAATAAGAAAGAAATTTAGTGAGTAAGAATTCATAGTGATTAAGTAATAGACTCTATAAATATAAAATGAGTGTTACGCTTTAAAATTATAAGAGTAATGTAAACTGTGGACACTTAATTTTGTTCAGGCTTTCGAGCAAACATTCAAGGCATTATCAAGACCAAACATCCAAACTAGAATCCCATTCCCATTATCCTAGGCTAAGGTGAGGTCATCAATTATTTAAAATATATATTAGATAAAATAGGACCCATGTGTATATTTCATCAATTTATTTAGGCTTATTTTATTTAATTGTGTTCGATCAATTTTTTAAATATTTTAAATTTTTTGACAAGCCTTATTAAAATTTTTTTGATCCAATATGTCTATTATTTGAATTAATTTTGAGCTTATTGGGTCGGGTTAATTAATTTTTAAGGCCCAATTAGATAGATGGTTAGATATTTTATGGTAAAATTTGATATTCAAGGGATATGTTTAACTTTTGTGACTAATTGGTACTCAAGTATTAGCACTTTAACCACTTAAAATTAAAAGCAAATCCTACTACACCATGACTCATCATTTTTATACGCGAGAAATGCCTTGAATGCCCGCGCTACCTTGGTTATTTTGGTAGCTAAAATCACATGTTATATAATGAACATCATACGCTCAACCATTGCATCAACTATCACATTTTCACATACGTATAGCTCCCTAATGTAGCCCTTAAAAACCCTCTTAAAACCCTTCATTTCATTTTTCTCTTCTTACCAAAACCCCCTTATTGATTGCCTAACCACTGAGTTCGTACTTAACCTTCCTTCTTGCTAATTTACAGCAAAGAAAGGAAAGAAAATGAGTTGAAAATATTGGAAGTTTAGGAAGATTTTTCTACTTAACAACAAAGCAAGGACTCAAGCTTCTTGGTATATCTTCTTATCTCTTTTTCATCTATTTCTTTCCACTTTTTTCATCACATCATCTTAGTAAACCATTTTTATGAGAGCCATGCCCTTATTTTTAGGATGTTCATGCATTTTAGGCCTTGGTTGTGGTAGCATTAGGATTCTTGATGATTTGTCGATGCTTTAATGATTGTTTGTTTACAAAAAATGACATTTTCTTTGCTAATAGTCCCTGGTTTGTTTTTCATGCCATATTTGTGCAATGTTTCATGATTAATCCATGATAATATGTTCATCCTAACATGCTTTGATCATGAGCAAGCATTTGAATGCATTTTATTATGTTTTCTTTGTTGAAATTATGCAGATATGTTGCTATTTTAATGATTAGTTGATAGGAGACGTTTATGGCATGATTAGAGTTCATTACGTGCTTGCTTCAATGTCTCTTTAATGTTCTTTGTTGCTTGCAAAAATCGTTTTTCAAAAGCCTCCAAGTTAATATTAACTTCAATAAATAAGGATTAATATTTATTCAATATTTTCTACAAATTAGTTCTCCAATCTTGGGGAAAAATCAAGCTTTTCTATTTAGATTCATAGTCTCAATATGCAAAATAAATTATGTTTTCAAGCCCCAACAAAATCTCAAAAATGGTTTTAAAGTGTTTGATTTAAAATCTTAATTATGAGCTTTTTTGTTGATCGAATGGCATAGACAACGGATCATGTACCGGCTCACTCCTTGGGATTTGAAAAGGTCTGTTACTCTACTGCCATGGACCCAAAATTTCAGACATTCAGATGTCTGTAGCCTTTACACATGATTAGGAAATCTCTAAAACAAAAACTCCCCTGTTTTGGTATTGATAGTACTGTGACCCTAACTTGAAAAATTATTTTCGAGCCTAATATTTTTTTTTTTAGTATTTTGCTTTAAAAGGCATCAAATTACCTTTCGAACAATATCTTATTTGCCATTGGATCATTCTGGATGTAGGAGTTATGATTTGTCAAACTTTGCTATCTAGAACCTTTAGAATCAGCAACTCGTATCTAGTTCTGACTATTTCAGCCAATTAGATTTTTTTTTGGAATTTTTAAAATATTTTTCCTACAAAATTTCATGAATTTTATTTTCAGAAAGAGTTCTTTTTTTTTTTTTTGCAATTTCATTATTCTAAATAAGTCCAGGATGATTTTTGAAGTTTGCTATACCCTTTCCCCATATGTGCTGTTAGTGCCAAACTAGACTTGACTTGAAAATTTATTTTCGCCTAGAAAGAGATTTTTTGGTGTTTGGATTATATTAATCCTTATCGAGCTATCTTTCCAATTATATCTCGTTTGCCACTAGAAACCCTCAGATTAAGTCCAGAATAAATTTAGGAAAATGGATAACGTGATATTGTCTCAAGTTTTTGGTAATAATCAAAGTTAGCCAACTATCCCAACTTCTATTTTGAGGTATTCGAATGCTTTGGGATGAACCTGATGATCCCAAGAAATTTCTAAGTCACCTATAGGTCCCAAAAGGCTTTCGTCAAGATCTAAGCACTCTCTAAAATTTTCAACTTAACCTTTATTTCAAGTTATTGGTTTCATTCAAATTCAACTTTTTATAAAAAAGGCACTTAAAATATTTTAATTTTAAAAAATCATGAAGGTTTTCAACCATAAGGATACTTTAAACTCTTTTTTCAAAACTTTTCTAAAAAAACTCAAATTTTCTTTCCCCTAGGCTATCCTGAACTTTTCAACCAAAACCTCAATTTTCACGTCTTACTTGACTAACGAGTCTAAATGCATTTGAAAATTATTTTTTAGTTATTTATCAATATTTGAGGACAATTACAAGATACATTCTGACCGTTCCTCTTTTCTTCATTTTGTGTACTTTATTTTTTGCAATATTATTATATTTTTCAATGCTCACTAATATATTTCTCTTCTTGGTGATAACTTTGCATTCATGTTAAAAAAAAATCCTAAAAGCAACTTGAGGCAATTTTTTATGTTGGTATCTTTTTAGTGCTTGACATAGAGTATCCTTATCAAATTAATCCAAAAAATTATTTTATCAAAACCTTTATGTTTCTTCTTCTTCTCGGGTTGCATAGAGAGTTACAGATTTATTATAAAAATCTGGATTTAATATTTTTAAAATTATATCATAAGAAGGGGATACATAAGAATAATGACTATATAAAAACTGAAAAAATGGAAATCGAGATAATTTATAGCTAGATAGTATCGATTTAGGGCATTGTGGGGTGCTAATCTTTCCTATGTATAACCGACTCCCAGACCTTTTTTAATGGACTCTGGTATGCACAGACCATAAATCAGTATTTCGAGTTTTGTAACTCAAAAATATCAATTTTAATAAATGTCCAATCATGTCTAGCTCAAAATGGTCGATGGTGACTTCAAGTTTTTATCTACTTCATGGTTGCCATCGAAGACTAGTTGGACAAGTGATTCGTCTAACTATCTCCTCCATATTTAAAACCTAAAACAAAGGATGCTTCCATTAACACCTTTTTTAAATCGTGCATGTCATTCGAGCGATCGGGGTAAAGGCACGTAGCAGCATAAACCTTCTGGGATTTCATTTAGGAGCAGTTCCTTATAGAAGCTTAGGCCCCGTAAAAGTTTTAAATTCCCTTAGAGGGGTGGTGTGTCATTTATTTATTAGGGGGTCGTAGCTTCCCTAAAATTGTAAAAATTTTTTAATATATTTTATATTTATGTTGAATACAAGTATTCAATTGTCCGAATGTTTTGCTCGATTTTTTATAAAAATTTTGAACACAAAAAGTTGAATAAAAATTATCTAATAATTAAATTTTATATTAATATCTTAAATAAATATATATAAATGCAATACAACATATAAGGCCCAAAGCTTAACTCATATTGTGAAATTTGAAAAAGCCCCTTGTAAATATATTATGCTATTTCGAAAAGCCTAATTTACACTTATTATGCTATTTTGTTTTTACCATATATATTTTTTTATCTTTCTTAACAAGCTATTTGTGGTTTTCTTTTTCCATTTGTTTCCATTTGTTGTTCATCTTCTCTAAGAGGATGAAAAATTTTCTTTTGCACTGTTTTTCTTTTTGTTGAATAGCTCTTCCAACATTAGCCACTACAAGAAGCATATTAGCCATAGAAATTATAAAGCCTAGCATGACGGTGCTAGTAACATGCGTGGTGAATGGAATGGATTGCAAGCTTTAGTACTTAATGATTGTCCATATGCATATTATGTGCATTGTTATGTCTACAGATTACAGTTGGTATTGGTTGCAGCATCCAGAGTAGTTCACATTCACGAGTTTTTTACATAGTTGACTTTTGTTGTGAATATTGTTAATGCTTTTTCTAAAAGGCATAATCAATTATAAACTACTCAAGTAATTGACATTTTATATATGATTGCTAATGATAAACTTAAAACAAATAGAGGAGCAAATCAATTGCAAACTCTATAAAGAGCTGGAGATATTCGATGGAGCTTTTACTTTCATTCTATTTTGTAGCTTGATGAAAATGTTTGATGCAACTTACATGTTATTGGTAATATTATTGATGAAGGGGTCACTTATTCTCAAAAAGGCGATACTTCTGTTGCTAATAAAATATTAGCATCATTTGAATTTAGTTTCATATTACACTTGACTTTTGAGATCATGAGAATCACTAATATTCTTTGTCAAGCATTACAATTACTGTCTCAGGATATTTTAAATGTAATTCATCTTATTTCTATTACAAAATCATTCCTTTAACAAGTAAGAAATGATGGATAGTCTAATTTGCTTGAAAATGTGAAAAATTCTTATCAAAACCATGAGATGGAGATTCCTGATATAGGTGTATGATATATCTTGCTCAAAGGTTGATCTCTTCAACTAGATGTAACTATGGAGCATCATTATTGAGTTTATATGTACTTAGTTACGATAGATTCTCAATTACAGAAATTGCATTTTATATTCAATGAGCAAACTGTAAAACTTTTAACTTTAAGTACAACTTTGGACCTCAATAGAAATTACAAATCATTTGATATTGATGACATTTGCAGGCTACTAGAGAATTTTTAGTTTTAAGATTTCATTGATCAAGAAAGATTTTTTTTTGTTTTTGAGATTACGATTTAGGCATTATGTATTTGATATACCTTACCATCAAGGCTTTCAAGATATTACAACATTTCCTAAACTGTGCTAGAAATTAGTAGAAATAGGGAAGTCAAAATTTTATCACTTAATTGATATATTAATTCATCTTGTTTTGACTCTTCCAGTTCTATAACAACTACAGAGAGAACTTTTTGCAGTAATGAAAATTGTCAAGGCAAGACTCCAGAACAAAATGCATGATGAGTTTCTTGTAGATAATTTATTTGTTTACATTGAGAAGGACATTGTTAATGTTTTCAATACAGAGTCAATTATTAATGAGGAAGCATCGTTAAGTTCAACTTTCCTAAATAATTATCGTAAAATTTTTTTTATTCTTTTTGATTTGCATGTTGTATAAAATTATTAACCATTATGAATCCTTTGATTGTTAGTTAAACTTAACATATTAATTTTAAAAAAAAATTATCTTTCTTTATCTTTATGTCCCCCCTCCCAAAAAAAAAAAAAAAAGCTAGCTCCACCCTTGATTTCATTGCTGGAGATTTGTTTGTAGGGTTGTGAAGAAAATTTGGCAAAACATTGGGGTAATGAAATAGACAGCATTCCGTGTGCTTAAACCTTGCCGTATGAAGAATTTATGTTTAGTATTTGCTAAGTGTGTATTTTATATTTTTTATAATCTTTATAATAAATTTTTTTTCTTTCATACGTAGATGTAGACAGTTAAAAAAATAATGAAAAATATTATCTTTTGTATGTACACGTTGATCTCGTATTTGAATACATTTCAATTTAAAAATTTTCTAATAGTAATTTGGGTTATATACTTATTTAATTGGAATTTGACATTTCATCTTTAATGTCTCGACTTCAAATTTCAAGATGGATTGGACGAGAAATTATGTAACCTAAAATTCAACATTCCTTTTTATATAATTAAATGTTATATATTACTTGGGACCAAAATCCACATAAAATTGACAATTGATATACCCAACATTGACTGACCAAGATAAAAAAAAAAAAAAATTGACGGACCATATTTGAATATATCGTAAATGCATGTAAAAAACCTCCTTCAACAGTATTTTTGGGATAAATTCAAAAAAAAATTTAGATTGGAGATCGAGATAAAATAATAAAAAATATAAATTTTGCAATGATAAAATAACTTTTTTATTATTTGTAACATAAAAAATACTTAAAAATTAAAAAAATTTTGAAGAGCCAAGAGGTCAAGGACCCTGCCTATTCCCTTGGATCTGCTGTGCATGTAAAACCATTACTTGAACAAGCCAAAAGACAAAAAAAAAAAAAAAAAAAAAAAAACCCAAAATTTATTCCATATATTTAGTTTTTATTTTAATATATAAATTTGATGGTGAAAGCCACGACTAAGAAAATAAGAACTTTTCAAAAGCAACAAATTGTGAACTGGATGGCATTAAGAAATGTCCATGTTAGGAGGTGGATTGACTTAAAGAGCAGATAAAGGTTAACCAAAAGGCCCCGGGTAAAATGATATATAAAAGAAAAGGTTAATAATGTATTTTTATTTTATTAAATTCAGTAGAAATAATATAATAAATACAAAATTTTTTTTAAATGATAGTTAATTAACTTGTAAATGATATCTATAAATATTGATTAAACGGTCCCTTAAGAGCAAGGGATGGCCTAAAATTAGCTACTTTCTTGGAAAGTTTTGCGTGCTTTACTTCATCGTTGCAGGCAGAAAAAATTATTTTATTAATTAATTTATTTTAATTTTCATGATGTACGTTTTAGAAAAATTTTTGATGATATATTTAAAATAATTAATTTATACGTTGACTTGTGATACACATATTTATTCATAAGTTAATTTAAAATTTATATTCGATTTATTTAAAAAAAAATATTTATTTTTTCATTTTAGAATATTATATTTAAAGAAGTTGACTTATACGTTTTCGTCTTATCTACTCAGGGAAAAATAATTTTTATATTTTTATTTTATTTTTTAAATATTGTATGTAAAGTGATTTAGGATAAGAAAATTTTGTATTTATGTTTTATTTTTAAATAATATACTTGAAAAACTGGTCCATATGTTCACTCAGGTTGATTATTATTAGCATCCGACCTGCATAGAAAAAAGTTTTTTATTTTTTATTTTATTTTTAAATAATATCTTTTATGTAATTGATCTACAAGTTAATTTAATATCTGTATTTGATCTTAAAAAAATTATAATAAATTTAATTTTTAAAATTAAAATTTAAAAATAAAAATATATTACCTAATAAATTTTAATTTTAATTTATTTTTTATGATTAATTAATTATAAAAATTATGAAAAAAGTTTAAAACCCTGATTTAAGCGGCGTTAAATGCTAGTTTGAAAATAGAATGCCATGGCAAAGCTCCAACCCTGACGGAAATAAAAGGCATTTGAAAAGAGACCAAACATCATATTTTTTTCTCATGTGCACATCTATTATAAAATCAATTGAGGCCATTCATCCAACAGAAAAAATCAATTGAGACCAAGTCCAACCTCTATTGATTAAATTCAGAAAACATTGTATCCAGTCATGTCTACTACGTTCGATAGATTTATTTGTTTGATTAGATAGATACGATTAAATTTAAAATAAAATTTTGAATGAAATGTTTATAAGTTTAAATTAAATTAATTAAATTATTATTTAAAAATAAAAATATTTTTATTTAAATTTTATTTAAAAAAAATATAAAAAAATATTTTAATAATAAAATATACTTTTTTTAAGTCCGCTCGATCCCAACTTGGGAAAAGGGACCTTGTTTTAACAATATTTTGCCCATTTTGATTTTATTTTTAATTTTTGTTTTTTACACACCGTGTCAACCTGTTTCCCGCTGTGTCGTTGCTTCACGCTCATCACTCCTTTTTCTAAATTGTACATATTCTTTTCATTACTTGGATATTTCCTTGGGCCTTCAAGGAACATCCTTTTTCCACACTAGCGTGTTCGAGTCATGTATAAAATTGTGGGTAGGTTGCTGTTTTTTTTCCCCAACTATGTGTTCTATTTCCTTTTCTACATTATCCTCGATTTCTTTGTTCTTTAAACTGCTCGTCTTTTCTTGCAAATTACATCACTTTTTTGTAGTCTGAAAATTTGCTGCATAATTTATTATCCATTGTTATGGATACTAGGATGATAGAGGCAGCAAAAACAGGAAATATTAACGTCCTGTATGAGTTAATTCAGAGTGATCCATATGTTTTAGAGCGTATTGATCATGTGCCTTTTCTTAACACCCCTTTGCATGTAGCAGCTTTTGCTGGGCATGTTGATTTTGTGATGGAGATGATGAACTTAAAGCCATCGTTCGCAAGAAAGCTAGACCAAGCTGGGTTTAGCCCCATGCACTTAGCTCTGCAAAACAACGAAACTCAAGTTGTGCTTAGACTTCTCAAGCTTGACAAAGGCCTTATTCGTGTCAAAGGGAGGGAAGGCCAGACTCCTCTGCTTGACGTGGTTCGAAATGGAAACCTTGATCTGATTCTCAAGTTTCTTGAGGTTTGCCCTGAGGCTATTGAAGATGTTACTGTTCGAAATGAAACTGTTTTCCATCTTGCAGTAAAAAACGACATGTTTGTAGCTTTTGAAGTCTTGGTGGGGTGGCTCATAAGGAGCCGCCATGAAGCAGCCCGACATTGGGAGAAAGAGCTACTGAGTTGGGAGGACATTGACGGCAACACTGTTCTGCACATGGCGGCTATCAAAAATAAACCTCAGGTATGCTAATTTTGCTAGTCGTCTGATTCTCTATTACTCGGATTCGATTATGATTATCGGATATAAATATATGTTCGATATAGATATATTCAATTTTTTAAAAGATTTTTTATATATTTGAAGGATCATATCTCCATACTTATATCTGGATAATTCAAATATCAAACATGAGTAAAAAAAAAAAATCAAACAATTAGATCACTGTAAGACTGACTGACTCATCTATATATATATATATATATTGTTGATGCGTAATTAAATTTTTCCTTTTCCAATTACTAGGTGGTAAAAGTACTGCTGGAACATTTGTGTCAAGAGCAAATCAATGCCAAAAATTTGGAGGGATTGACTGCTCTAGATATCCAATCAAAATGCCCAAGGAATGAAGGGCAAGTGGATAGTAGAGAGATCATAGGTATGCTAAGAAAAGCCGGAGGTTTGCGTGGTTACTTGCTTCCCAATAATCTCAACGTTTCAATCAACATCAAATCATTCAGATCAAAGATGTCGTATATTCAAAAATTTGCAACAATGGCTGGTCGTGGACGGAAGGGCATTCCAAATGAGATGCGCAACACATTTCTAGTAGTAACGGTGCTAATTATAACAGCCACTTATGATGCCACTTTAAACCCTCCAAAGATGGGTGATAACAATTCATCCTTGAAATACCTAGTCTCTTTACAGAAAACCAACTACACTTCACGTGTACCACCTGCGGAACAGAAAGGTTGGACAGATCTAATAGATGTATCATCCATGTTTTGGTTGTACAACACTTTAACCTTTTGGGCAGCGACTGGGTTAACAGCATATCTCCTTCCAAGTCGTTCGATCAGCTTGTTTCTTCTCATAACACTTTCCTTGTTCGGAACCTGTTACATGCTTTTAATAGTTGTTTCGTCATGGTCATGGAAGCTGCAATATCTGTATTCCCTCACGTCGATACCCTTATCCTATCATGCACTATCCATTGTAAATTACTGCTTGTCAACCTTACTAACTGTCCTGGTATCATCACGCATCGCCCTTTATGTTTTTAGCAGGTTTGTGCCCAAAAGGAGGATTTTCTGCCTCGTACAAATTATTTCCTTTCTGTCGATTGCTTTTATTCTTGCTCCGGCCATTCTGAATGCCGAAACCATACTGAAGTTTTCCGATTTCTTTTACTGAACTTCATCGAATACTTATTTGATGGTTCAGCTGGTTGGTTTCCCTTTCATCTCCGATCCTGCTCTCTTAGACGGAGTCTTTGTTTTCTTTTTTTCACAAGGTCTAGGTCAAGGTCTCGGGACTTTGTTTTAAGCCCAACGAGCGTCTTAAAACTAGTGATTTGGGTGGACGAAGACTTTGCGATATGTAATGATAAAGAAGTGGGAATTTGCTTCTTATGTGGCCAAGCAACGGTTCCATGACGACCAACACGCTTAAAATATTCATTGTTCATTGTGCATTGTTCCTTTTTGTAAGATTCCTAGAATGACAAATTGGCGTTGCTTTTTATGTTAGCCTACTTTCAGTGAATGTCTAATATATATATATACATGTTTGAAGTAATTACGTTTAATTTTATTTTAAATTTTTTATATATTTAAAATATAATTATTAATTATTTATGTTCGAATATATATCAATTATAAATATAAAACATAGATTAAAAAAAATTGGCACGTGAAATTATGATAAAAGATCTCACTATCTATGTCGGTCGAGGAAGGTAGCAATTGTCTATGCATTTGCGGAAAAGGTCCCTGCCCTTACTACAAGGGAAAGGTTAAGTTAGACTAGTCAATCTTGCGTGCTTGGCCAAAATACCTACGCAGGTTAAAAAGTCAAAACATGTTATATTTCTTGAAATTTCACCACCATCTTACATTCAGAATAAAGTGTCAAAGACTAATTTTTTGAAGTTTTTAAAGTCAACCTTCCACTTTAGTAATGCCGGCATCTTGGATGATTTTTCCTTAACCATCAGGTTCAAATCGTCTGCCACCTCCGACATCTTGGATGATTTTTCCTTGACCATCGCCCCTTTAGTGATGTCGACATCTTCGACGAATCTTAGCATCTTCATCTTCTCTTTAAAGCAAATGGTTGCCCTTATTCCCTAGAGATTCTCTATCGAATTTGTGCTTTAAGCTAGTATGATAAGACCGAAAGAGTTGAACTTTATGGTTTTATCCAACTGTTTGGATTGAGAAATCATGCAGATTAATGCCAGATTTGATGAAATCCTTTCCTCTTCGAACAATTTTCCCATCTTCATAGAGTTATATGATTTTGTCCTTCAAGATAAAGTACTTCTTTAAAGGGTGGCTAATCAAGCAATGATACTTGTAATAATTAAGGTCATTTACTTTATCAACTTCTTCAGGTCGTTTCATTTCTAACAATTGAATTAGCTTAGCCTTCAAAAGTTCTTCCAATAGGCTTGAATCATCCAAATTAGGAAATAGATACTTTTCTCTTGCCTTAACCTCAAAAGTGATTTTTCCTTTACTTCTATCTTGGATTGTTGCAGTTTTTGCCTTTTGAGATTGGTTTAATTTGGGAGATATCTAAAGAGGCTTAGTACTCATAGCCATAGAGTGATTGCTTTCTTTGTTATCGATAAAGGTTTTGCCCTTTGTATGTGTGTCTTGTTTTTCTTTACCTCTGTTTGGCTCTTAGACAAGAGGCCTTTGATTTGTAGTAGCTGTCCTACTCAACTCCATGTCATGAGCATGAGTAGCTAATTCTTTAAAAGTCTTAGGCTTGATGCCTTGAAGAATGTAATGCAAGCCTCAGTTCATGCCTTGTGAACACATGTTGATGGTAGAAAACTCAAAAAAATTTTCCTTGCAACTGAGGCCCAAATTCCTCCACCTATGGATGTAGTCAATGACTGGCTCATCCTTTCATTGGTGTGAGTTTGTGAGTTCAATCATAGTTATTATTCGACCAGTGTTGTAGAATCGAATGAAAAATTGATGTTCTAGTTGTTTCAAGCTATCAATCATCGTAGGCTCAAGATTTGTGTACCAATCGAAGGCATTGCCTTTCAATGATCGGCAAACTACTTCACCATGAAATCTCTACTAGAACTAGCATTATTGTAAGTTTCCAAAAAGTGTGCAATATGTTGGCATGGATTTCTCATGCCATTGAATTATTGGAATTTTGAGGGTTGATAATTTTTAGGCATCTTTAAATGATCAATCATTTGAGAATATGGTTTAGGATATGTGTAGGAAGGCAGAACAACACTTTCAGCTTGGTCTTTGATAGCTTTTTTAATGAGCTCCTTGGGTTAATCAGCAAAAACATTTTGAAGTTCTTCTTCAACATCCTTGGTAGGAATTTTACCAACTTCTTGAAGAACTTATTGTTGATTTTGGCTTGAATCAATTTCTTTGTTTCCACTTAGACTTCCAATTTTTGCCATCATGAAAGCAATTTGATCATCCCTTTCTTTGATGCATGTTGCAAGGAATTCCACTAATTTTGCTAGAAAAGCTACTTGTTCTTCTAAAAAAGTAATGCCAGTTGTCATCACAACCATGACATCCAAATTTGATGATGAGCATTGACAAAGTGATGCAGCAGATATTTTTTTCTCTAACTTTTGAATTGAAGAAACTTGAGATTTTGATTGCTGAAAAGCTTCATTTGAAGGGCCATTGGAATTTAAAGTTTAAACTTTGAAGAAAAGAGATGGAAAGCAAAGATGGTCCCACCAAGCGTTCTAGAAATTTATACACACAAATTTTGTGTCGAAAATATGACAAAGAAAATTGGAAACAAATAAAAAATTTTATTTATCAAACTTCTAGTTACAATCTTTGGATGTTCTTAAAACAAAGAAATCCTTTAATTCTTTTCTTCAGTAAGAAAATTCAATTCAAGCATCATTTGGTGACTTAATATTGTACTAATAAAATCCGGTCTAATAGAGATAACTTGGTCTTGATTTATATTTGTTTTAAGGGTCTTAGGAGGTTTAATCTTGAAATATGCTTCAAGGGTTATTAAAACTTGATCTTGAATCTGCTTCAAGGGTTTTAAAGACTTGATTTTAAAATCTACTTCAAGATTCTTTAAGACTTAATCTTGAAATCTAATTTAAGATTCTCTGAGACTTGATTTTGAATCGATGAGGTCCACATCAAGAGTATTCTAGACTTGATCTTGACCAATAAAATTTGTCTCATTTTTGTCATCGGAGCTAGATCAGAGAGCATCTTCTTGAATAATGAGAGTAGTGTTCTTCACGTTCTTCGAATTCTTTAGAGAAATATTCTTAAAACTTTAGAGAGAATTTGCGTCTTTAAAATTTGTTTCTTCTCTTCATGCTTATGAATTCTATTCAATGGTTTTGGTGGAGACTCCTTTTTATAGTGCCAATAAGTCAGGTGAAAAAGAGTCCTTAAATAATATAACTTATTTAAAGAACCTACCTTGATTAATTATCTCTTAATTAACTTAATTTAATTAGAGATAAAACTCTTTTATTTATCTCGAAATTAATTTAATTTAATTTAATTAGAGATAAATACTTATTTATTATGTCATTGCATGTGGTATTACCAATTTTACATGTTAATTCAAAATTTAATTAATACTTTCTCGATTAAAAAAATTTCAATTTATATATAATAATTTATGATTAACCGAAATTTTTTTCTTCGTTTGTCTTCTGATTAATAGATGAGAGCCATGAAAGGTCAAGACTTGAGAGGTGCTGCCCAAGCATGAAATATTGATGAATCTTATCCATTAATTCGATCAAAAGGATGCACCTACTGGTATATTCGCAAACGAAGAGTTGAATTATGACTGGTGTGGCAATTGCCGCGAAAGTTTCACCACTCGAATTTCCAATTAGTTACAAAATAAATAAATTCAAAGAATTTTAACAATATTTAAAATTTAATTTAAATTAGTTTCTGTTAATTAGAGTTGGCAATTGCCTGAGTTTAGGCGGGTTTGACTTGGGTAGTTTCGTATTTAAATTATATCGAGTTTAAATTATTTCAAGTTCAAATCATTTTCAGTTTGAATTTTTTTTTTATTTTGATTCTATCAAATTTAAATCATTTTGGATTTAGGCTGATTTTATGTTATTTATTTTGACAAATAAAATTATTTTTGCCAATTTTAAATTTTAATCCAAAAATAAAATGTTATTTTTAAGTAAGTTATATATATAACTAGAATTAAGTCTAGCATCATTGGTAGTTTTTAATTTTTTTTATAAATTTTAACTAATTATTAATAAAAAATAATTTTAAATTAAATTTTATTAAACAATAATTATGTACTTAAATTTTGTATTTATAATCAGATACAAATTTTAAATCTATCCACGAGTCAACAAGCAAATTAATTACTTTAAATATATCATTTAAAAATAAAAAAATTTAATTGATAAAATAAATTTGTTTTTGAAACTTTTTTCCCAAATGGTTGGGGTATAAATCCTAAATCGATCTGCAAATTAACGTACCAACCAATCTCTTTAAATAAGTTATTTAAAATAAAAATAAAAATAAAAATTAATAAAATAATTTTTTATTTTTATTTTTTAGAATTTACTAGAATTTAGGATTTAATATCCTTCATATTAATATCCTTGCTTAGTATTTAATTGTAAAGATTAAATAATTCTTACGAATTTTTTAAAATTATTGTCTACTAAATTGATTAAAATTACAGAAATCAAACTATATACACAAAGTAAATAAAAAATAAAATAATTGCATTTTTATTTTTTTATTTTTTTAAAAGAAGTAAATAGCAAAAGAGAAATACTAATCGTATTTCATTTGTCATATTAATATAATAATTTTGTATTGATTGTAAAAATTAAATATGTAAGAATTATTTATTTCCGTTAATTTTTTGGTAATTATTTATTAAATTGATTTAAATAATAATAGAAATGAAAAAATATACATAATAATTAGAAAGCAAATAAACAAATGAAATAATTATATTTTTATTTTTTTTCTTTTGGTTTTTTAAATAAACAAATGGCAAAAAAAGAATTGATTAATTTTTAAATAATAAAGAACAAAAGAACAATTAATTACAGTAAGTCCCTTAAAGTAAGTTCCTTAAGTGCTGGACTTTAATCGATAGTGTTAGATAGATACTCGCAATTTTGCTGTATAACATTTATGTTAACAAAGATAATGGGTTCTGATTTTGTTAAAACTTGCTCAAATGTTCAAGGGAGTAAAAGGTTTTATAATTAATATACTTGAAGAGCTTCAGCTTTACAATATTGACTACTTTTCCAATACCCAAAAATTTTAAAATTACACTCTCGGACCAAGTAATTTTAAATAATATTATATCTATAATTATTAAAATATGATATAATATAAATATATGATTTAAAATTTATATAATATGAATAATTAATATATTAATTGATATAAATATAAAATATTTAAAATATAATTGTAATTCAATAAAATATATTAATATAATATTAAAATATATAAATTATCAATTTTAAAATTAAGTGCTTACCTGCCCTTGAATTAGACCTATGCCAACTTGACAAATACGTGGAATCGCTTGATGATCAGCCTCAATAAGCAAAGGTCCTCCTTTGATTTGGGAGCTTCGGGAGCCCCAGGTGAACGAAATAGAACTCACCATCACAAAATGATTCTTCAGGAATAGTTTATTTCAAGAATCCTGAGGAAATGTTTGCTAAAAGGATTCTTAGAAAGGAACCGAGGGAGGGGGATGATGTGTAGGAGGGCGTCGCTGGTGGAGGTTCTTGCACACAAGGCAATAGTAGGGTTTGTGTCTCATCTTGGTTGGACTGAGACCCGTCCATTTTAAACACATAATATAAATAAAATGTAAGATATAAAATATAATATGATACAAAAAAATAATATAAATAAAATAAAATAAAATATTAAAATATGTATATATATATTTTAAGAGTAATTTATCTTGAATCTCGATCTTGAAAATTGTGTGGTTTAATCTGCTAATTGAAAGATGTATCCGCACCGAAGAAAACAGCTCAATACATTTAAGATAAGAAAAGAGCTCAAAGCATTTAAGATCGTTAAGGAATTAGGATTAGCTATAGAGATAAGGACGTACCACATGGAAGGTGCTGCTGAAATTTGTGGTGGCAGATGAGATGGAGAAAGCTGCACGGCAAGGATTGACGGAGGCAACGGCGTTAGGAAGAAAGTGAAAGCAAAGGCAGGGATGGGTAGGAAGGTAGTCGGAAATGGGGGTTCTTGATTAGATGATATCATAGCATATAGTTAACGAATTAACTGATGTTATACTACATACGTTATATCTTTTATCTTGTCACTTTTATGGATATGGAGTCATTTATTCTGATTTTTTTATTAAAATAATATTAAATTTTTTATTTATAATTTTAAATTATTTAAAAATTATTTATTAAAATAAATTAATTTTAAAAATTTATTAAAAAATCGACATTTTAAATTATCAGTCTCGTCCCTTGCACCTTGCTTTGCAAAACAATCAGCAACAGATGGTTCGGTTGCTCTCAAACGCCGATAAAGATCTGGTTCGCGTCAAGGAGGGAGGGTGTAACCCCGTTGCATCGGGCTGCCCCCGATGGGAACCTTGATCTTATGTCTTGAGTTTATTGTAGCTTGCCCTGAATGCATCGAAGACGTGAATATCAGGGGCGAACTGCTCTTCATGTTGCACCAAGAGGGAACGTAATTGAAGCTCTACAAATCCTTGCCAACTGGCTTACCAGGAACAGCCACATAGACGGCGATGTTTGGCAGGATGAAGTCCTGAACTCGAAGGACAATAATGGCAACACCGTACTGCATCTGGAAGCAATGAATAACCATCCCCAGATATGACCAGATACCATCGGGAAAAAATCAAACTAGTGTTAATTTATAAATAAAATATTAAAATGCCGTTAGTGTGAAATAAATTATCGAAGTACTGTTATTTTAATTGAGGAAAAATTATTAAATTGGCTTGCAAATGTAAGATTCGTTAAAGATTTTAGTAAATATTGCGTGAATTTGTTAAATGATTTAGTAAATTTTAAGTGGATTAATTAGTCGCATACCGCTGTTATTATAATGTTTATTATTAATTTTAATAATACTATTAAGGTTATTAGTATATTGATATTTTTTAATTATATTATTATGTTAGTATTTTGTTACAATTAATAAAAAATTTTATTATTATAAATATAATAATAGTTTTTATTATTAAAAATTATTTTATTTATGATTAATTATAGTAAATTTTTTATTTAAATTGTAATCGTATAATTATTTTAAAATTTATTTATTTAAATTGTAATAGTGTAATTATTTTCTCAAATTTTAAAAATAGTTAGACGATTGCAATTTAAATTTTAAAATAAGTGGACAATTACAATTCTTAATTTAAATTTAAATAATTACACAATTACAACTTAAATTAAAATTTTAAATTAAACATATTAAATTAAATGTTTTAAAATAATTACACAATTACAATTTAAATGAACAAATTTACTATCATTTATCATAAATGAAATAATTTTTATTAATAAAAACTATTATTATATTTATAACAATATTATTTTTTATTAAGTTTTGAAAATACTAACATAACAATATAATTAAAAAATACCAATATAATAATAATCCTAATAATATTATTAAAAATAATAATAAACATTATAATAATAACAGTGAGCTACTGGTTGACTCACGTAAGATTAGTTAAAGAGTTTAGTGAATGCGCTAAAGCCTTTAAAGAATCCATGTAGGATTCGCTAACCGCTTTAGTGAATCCTACTTGAATCACAAGTTAATTCAGCACTTTCTCGTTAATCAAAACAATAATATTTCAATAATTGATTTTAAATTAACAGTATTTTAATAATTTGTTTAAAAATTAATACTAATTTGGTTCTTTTGCAGTATCATTTGCCCTTTCTCCATGTCTCTTTCTATATATGTATATGTATACATATATTTTTTATTTTATATATTATATTACAAAATGAGATTGATAGGACACAAAAGGAAAACAAAAAAGGGACAGAAGATTTTCATTCCCCAACACAATCTGATCCATCTAATTAGCATTAGTCTTAGCCAAATTAACTTTTTCTAAATTTGATATAATTGCTATCTTATCAAAATTGTCATTTTTTGAAGCAGATCAGAAGAGTATTGATAAATTGTTTGGTTGATAAGAAACAGACCAATTTGGCAAATTTGACAGCTCTGGATATCTTACAAAACCAAGCTAACAGTGAAGAGGCCCAAGGCATTCTACACAGTGCTGGAAGTTTAAAAACGGCCGCCCTTCCCGGGCTTCCAACCTTGCCGCAGTTCTTGCTATCAAACATCTCTGTTTGTGAACTGACGTATAAATCCGTGATTCGCCAGCGAAAGAATCTATCAGACGACACTCGAAATGCCTTGTTAGTCGTAGCTGGCCCGATCCTAACAGCCACCTACCAAGCCGTACTTAGTCCCCCTGTAGGTATTTCTCAGGGCCCTCTCAGTTCCTCCAGTAGTTCCTGCAGCATTGGTTCTAATTCAACAAACAACGATCCCCTCAGTGGCTTGACAGTCGAAGACCATCTTCTGGGAAAATCTGTGATGAATTCCGAAGTTTTCCTAATCTTTTATGCTGTAAACACTTTGTCTTTCTTTCTAACAGCCATTCTAACACATCATTTCCTCATGACTGGTCCCCCCCTTTATCATGTCTCTCCTTTCCTTACCATTGGAATCGTTGTGCTTCTACTGTGCGCATGCAACGCTTGTCATATCACCGACGCTCCGCTACCTGATCGTCCTCGGCGTTTTCGTTTTTATAACCTTTCCGACACGATCGTGGCTGTCCAAAAGAACGTCCTATGCAAAGTACTTGGTAAAAAAAAAAAATGCAAGTATCAGCATTACCATGGTGGAGAATTTTGGAGCCTTTATTAAGATTAAAGTTAATTTTCTCCATTGCTGCCAATTTGATGAAGCTAGCCTGCAGGGACTTTTAAATTTTTGTTAATTAGTTTATCTGTTTCTACTCGTTTGGGTGGCTTCGTTGATTTCCTAGCCATTTCTGGCCAACAATTGTACCGGTAATAACACCCCTAATTACAAATCTAATGTTTATTGAATCTCTCTATCTCTCTATCTCTTGACAAATTTCATTGGAATGAAGGAATTGGGTCATTTGAACCTAACTACTTATATCAGCTACAAAAAAAAAAAAAAATTGACTGCTTTACAATTATTAAATTTTAAATGGATTGGGCTACATACACTTCATAAAAATATATTGTTAAAGGCACATAAGATTTTCAGCACCTTTTTTTAAAAAAAATAATAATAATAATAACCCACCATTTATGATCCTAAATTTTTAAAATAACCTTTAATCATTATTATACGTTTTTAAAGTGTTTTTTAAGAAGTGTATGAGTCATTTTTCTTATTAAATTTTAATCAAATTTAGCTAATAATTGTGCATTTTTTTAAAACATTTTATGTTGAACTCTTATTTAGTATCATTTGATTTAATATCTGGTTTATTCGAAGGTCAAATGAGTTTATATTTTAGTGATTCGAATCACTAGTCCAGGTAAAAAAATTAGAAATCCTTTAATATAGATATGTTTATGTTTGTTTATATATTAAATATAATTAAATTAGTTACCTAAAATAAAAATATGCTTATTTAGGTTTTTTTATCTATAACTTAATGTTATGTATAAAAATTTAAAGATAAATAAAATTTTTAATGTTAATTTCTTCAAATAAAATTGATTTTTTTTATCTTTAATCATCAAATTAAATTTAAATAAAAAATTTAAAAAAATTTTAAGCTCCATTGACATAAGATACAAAACAAAGAATAAATATGGATTGTACAATCTTTCCTTTAGCCAAGCTGGTGAAAGAGACATGTCCTTACCTTTTTTTTTTTTTTTTTTTTTTACTTTGCATGCACGCGTAGCATCTTGGTCTTGAGTGACCAATGACATACGAAGTGCTACATCTGTCAAAAATAAACATTCAAAGGGAACCTAAACTCAAAATTTTATGCTTCTTGTCAGTTTTGTCGGGCTAAAAGAAACTTATGAACTCTAAAAAATTAGTTGAATATAATTAATAATTAATTATAAAAAATAAAAATTACTTTCAAAAATTTAAAGATTAAAATTTACTTTTAAAATTATCTTAAAGATATATTTATTATTAAATTAAAAGCAACATTTATAGTAAATATTATTAAATTTAAAATAAAAATATTTTTCTATCGCTTTTATCTCATCATTACAAATGTTATTTGTAGGGCGAGAACCTTAGAAAGTCCAACTTCCAAGATTCTTACCTGAAAAAGTGAAGAAGACAAATTGCCTTTAAGTAATATGCATATGGAAACGGCTGCTCTTGCAGATTTTTCCTGTCATTGATCGGAGGCAAGCTGCTCACTCAGGAAATATCGACCACCTATACGAGCTGTTTCGGGAAGATCCACACCTTTTGGAGCGTATCGATGGTTCCTTTCATCGATACTCCTCTGCACACAGCTGCAGTTGCGGGGCAAGTCGATTTCGCAGCAGAGATGATGAATTTAAAACCATCATTTGCCACAAAGCTGAATCCACATGGTTTCACCCCAATGCACCTTGCTTTGCAAAATCACCAAAATCAGTTACTCTTCGAGCTCCTGAAAATCAACAAAGAGCTGGTTCGAGTGAAAGGGAAAAAGGGGGTGACCTCCTGCATTACGCGGCTGAACAAGGAGACACCGCTTTCTTGGCTAGGTTTCTTATAACTTGCCCCGAATGCATCAAAGATGTGACTGTTGGAGGTAAGACTGCTTTGCATATTGCAGCGGAAAGGAACGAAGTTGAAGCTCTTGAACTACTGGCATGGTGGCTGAGGAGGACTTAGAACAAAAACAGTTATGGGAGGTAGGGGTAATGAACTGGAGAGACAAGGAAGGCAACACAGTATTGCACGTGGCTGCATCCAACATCCATAATAAAGTAAAGGTATGATCTTATGTCTCTTCTTTAATTAACTAGACTAACAAGTAAATTACATAGAATATGGACCAAATTTTGTCAAGTAGCAGTTTGGTGAATATGGACATTACAAATTTTATCCAAATTCTAATGATATGTGGATTGATGTTGAATTTGAAACAGATTCTCAGATTATGTGATAAATGGATTCTTGGATATTTCTTTATCATTATTTTATGTATTAAGATTTAGTGGTCATCTTATATAAGGTATTGTCCTCTTTAAATACAGACTGATTTACAAAATTTTTCAGCCAAACGTGGGGCCCATATAATTCGGACCAATGACCTCTCCTTTGAAAGACTTCTTTTATCAAAACAAGTACCAATTGAGTTACTAGTCATGCGGGTAACAAAGAGTTGCAGAATCTATGAGTGCCCCCAAAAGACGATACTTTTAATATAAACGAAAACAAGTAAATTTCAATAAGTAAGGTAACGGAGGAACATTCAAGACCGGGTAATTACATATTCAAAAGCCTGGAATGAAAAAAAAAAAAAATCAAGGTTTCAAGTCGTAAATAAAAGTAAGACTGCGAAATGATCACATATTAATGATGAAATTTACTCTTATACCAATTACCAAGAATAGAATTTTCTTAAATTATGTTTATTTTTGTCAATTAATGGAGACAATTTTTTCCCTTTTTGTATATGAATTTATGTAGCAGATGATAAGACTATTGTTGGAATGTGGGGTTCGAAAGAACATAATCAATTTGAGTGGTTCGTCGGCTCTGGATATTCTACAAAACCAAATGCATCCTAACAGAAGTGAGGCTATCGACATTCTATCCAAGGCTGGGGGTTTAAATTCTGACTCAATCTCCAAACCCAGACCCATGGCTGAGCTCTTGAGATCAAAAGTTGAATTTGCCGAAAGATTAATGGTACTTGTCACCCGGGCCAGAGTTAATATACCAAGTGACTCACGCAACACTTTCCTGGTCCTAGCCGGATTGATACTAACAGCAACCTACCAAGCCATTTTCAACCCCCCTGGCGGCGTTCGACAGGCTGATGCGGCAGGTTCCACGGGGGTTCAGAACGGAGCAGGGCGAGCAGTCATGGGTACAAGTAGTTTCCTTTGGTTTTATGTCCCAAACACTGCATCATTTCTCACCACTCTTTTCCTGACGGTTCTTTTCCTGATAACTAAAGGTGAAGTGGTGCTGCTACCAATAGTGCCCTTGGTCATCTACTATGTGATGTCGACCCTTGTCATAACCCCAACTCCGACGTTTAATTACTTCATTTGGCTTACTTTGGTGATTGCTGCTACTTCTGGATGTTGGCTATTTGGGGCTCATCTATATTGGCCGCTAAAATTATGGAAATTTAACAGAAGCTCGGGAGAACTCAACAAATCAGTGTTAGCTTGAAGCCAGTGGACTCTTATATAAGTCAATCTCCTTTCTCTATACAATGTTAAAAATGAACTACACAATGCTCATCTGCAATCCGTTTCCTTATTTTCAGAGTGCGGTTTTTTTTTTAAAAAAAAAAAAAATTCAAGACATGTTCATCTTGATTCCTGTTGTCTCCATTCATCAATTATTTTATGTGATTTGGAATGGATTTTAATTGTGTGCATTAATGCTGTGGGTTTGGTTATAGGAGTGGTTTCTTTTGGGCTCAACTTTAAAAAATTCCATCAAAATCTTTTTGTTATTTTTCATTCTATGAGATTTTTCGAACAATTATGTTTCTGTTATCACAAAGTTAATAACATAATTTTTGTTATTGAAATTTAATTTTATTGAAATTTTTCATTAAATAATTTCAGTTATATTAATTACAAAATAAAAATTAACAGGTTTAAATATTTCACCAAATATTTTATTTAAGTGAAAAAAATAATCATAAAATCATTTTATCATCCATCAAAATAAATCTTATATTACATTTCATTTCAAGTTATACCTGTTTAAGAGTCGAATCAATCTGGATCATTATTCATTGAATTAAAAACTAATTTTTGTTTAAATTTAATTATAAAAATATATAAATATTAATATAAAAATAATTTTTTAATATTTTTATATTTTTTGAATAATAATTCAAGTTTATAGATTGAACTAAATTCATGTTTAAATAAAAAATTTAAAACTTTTCATATCATAATCTAATCTTATCGATGAACAAGCCTATTGTAAAGCTCCATTTGAATTTCAAATGTAACGTTGTTTTCATTTAGTGAAATCCAATTAGAAGCTTCAACTGTATCGAAAGTTGTTTGGCAGACGACCTTTTTATTAAAATAATATAAATTTTTTTTTATTTATTGAAATAAATCATTTTTAGATTATATACGAATTTGAAAGAAATCGTCATTTCAAATGACGATTTCTCAACATAAACAAAAAATTATAAAATTTAATTGAAAAATCGTCAAATTATTTGACGATTTTTCAATACATAAATCTCTTCTGGGGAAATCGCCATCTGATTTGGTGATTTCCTAACACACGTATACAGGTTATATAAATTTTAAAAAAATTTCAGAAAAAGAAGTAAACTAATAATTATTAAAAAAGAATAAAACAAAAAAATAATTATAAAAAAAGAAATAATTATTAAAATTATTAATAAAAATTTGAATCATCTTTTTACTTTTAATTTTATTCATTTTTTTATTGTTGCTCTTCTCTATGTTCTTAATAAAATTGACTCTTCCTATATATATAAAAAATATATCTATAAATTATGTATATTAAAATAGTATTTACAAACAATCAAATATTAAAAATTATTTTTATTAATCTTGAGTTAATATTTAAAAACTAATAAAAAATAAAAATATTTTATATTAAA
>JBBYHK010190892.1:0-33146 GCA_038382065.1 Adansonia grandidieri | reverse complement strand
TCAAGCTTTTACAAGTTTTGAGTTATGTCAGTTTTGGATTTTTGAGTTTAGATATTTTTTATTTTCAAATTTTCTCAGGTTTAAGTTTTCTTGAGTTTGAATTTTTTTAAAATTCAGGCTTTTGACTTTTTTAGTCAATTCAAATAAGATCATATTCATCTAAGATTGGCTCGGGTGGGCCTTTGGGTTCCTAACTATTTTTACTAGCTCTAATTTTGATTTCTATTTGTCAATATATTTTTGGATTAAGTGTGTGAATTGGTTACTATATTTTAATTCAATATTAAATTTTATCAATTTAGTTTAAATTTTATCATTAAATTTAGATTGAATTTTGCCACTTAACTTTGATTTTGAATGATTTAAAACAAAATTTAACAAAAAAGTCCTTCATGTGTATCATTTTAATAATAGAATTTAATATCTAAATTAATTAATAAAGAATGCTAAAAAAAGTAAATCTGTAATTTTTGTAAAATAAAAACTCTGTGATAATTTTTTTTATTTTAAGAAATTAATTTTATGTTTAAAATTTTAAATATAATAAGTGACCAAATTTGCGACTTGATTAAAGCCGCCCACATTCCTAAAACGGTGACAAGCCACCAAGCTGCCTATGTTAATTGCCTCCATGTTTGAATTTACTAGCCTTTTGATTTTGACCTTTGTTTCACTACCGATAAATCATCTTTTACTCTTTTTGAAAAGATCTTTTATGTACGATACATTGATATTTTTATAAACAAAATTAAATTATTATTATTAATATATTTATTTAACAATTAATTAATTAACTTTATAAATATATTTTAATAAAACACGCATCAAGTTTCGAATTCCACTTCTGAACAATGAAAACTTCACTATCAATAGAATAAGTTTTCCAAAAAAAATCAACTTAAACATTTTGAATTCCTGAAATTCATTCAATTCGTATGAACCCAAATATAATCTTACATCATTTAATAAATATTTAATAAATTGGATATGCCTAATTCAAAATCAACACGATTCACGTCAAAATTAATTTAAATCCAAAATGTGCTAATTCAAATGATTGAAGATGAATTGATCTGCTGTTAAAATTTAACAAATTAAATTTAAAATAAAATAAACTCGAAGTCAATAATGTTTATTTAGATCCAAAAAATAGCACGAACCTAAATCGGATCAATTCGATTTAACTAAAATGCTCAAACTTGTTAAGTTGGAACTCAAGTTTACTTGAATTGAAATAATTTATGCTCGTTTAAGATTTTCCTTTGTTTTTCCTTTATATATATATATATATATATATATATATATTTGTCTCTTCTGTCTTTAGCTTACAAACAAAAAGGAGTTTCATGTCCCACTACTCCAATCAAATTAACCATGAAAAAGAAGAAAAAATATAATATATATATATATGCACAGTAATTATCTTAAAGGATACTAAAATAAGAAACAAAAGAATAGATAAACCTTGAGTTATCTGCATCTCCCAAAGTTGCTAACTTACTGCTATCTACCAAAATATTGAGATTGTCAACATTTACTGTCATCTTAATGATTTATATCAATCTTTAAAAGGGTTAAGAATTTGTATTCGAATTTCCTTACGTGTATCCAACGAATATAAATATAAAAGAAAAATTCTGCATTATCAGTCGAAACATGCATTGATCTTGAACTTCTTTTCTGGAGCACAAAAATCAAACTGAATTTATGAAGTGCTATGGTTTGACTTGAAAACCCAATTCCATTGAAAATTTGAAACCAGCAAAATAAATTTAGTTCCAATTGTCGCTTGCATATTTATCAAAAAAAAAAAAAAATTGACGACACCAATATCTCAAAATCTAAGTGACGTTAATGACAATTGGCAAGATATAGTCCAAATTCAGGGTACTTTGAATCTTGCAAAGTTAAGATCACCAATTTCATGAATTTCGTGTTTTTCTTTCCTTTTCCTTTTATATACTTACTGTCAACCATCTTTCTGTGGGCGATATTGTTTGACTTACTAAGACGAATTTTATTAATGATATATTCTTTTCTACTTGGTTACTCCAATTACTGTAAAAGTCGTATGTAATAATTTATCCATGAAACCCTCCTTCAGTTTCTTTCTTTCCCTTTCTTTTTTTTTTCTTTATCCCTTCTTAATTTCAATAATTTTGATTCACCACTTGAAATTTGGGGCTATCAGTGGATCTACAGGCAGTTCTTGTGTGTTCCTTAGTCCAACATGCTATTTGAATTTTAGTGTCTTGAAATTTATATTTTAGTAAATCTTTTAAAGAAATATTATTAGTATATTTTACTTTCAAAAGAACCCTACTCTTTAAGAGTGAGATACATGCACTTATCATTGTATCAAGCATTTAAGCTCTTTTAAATATAGTTTCTTTTTAGAAGACAAATGGAAGACTGTTGAGTAGTTAAACCATTTTGCTAGTACGCACTATTGTTTTCTCATATTTATGTGTTACAACATTATATCATAACTAAATGTTCCATCAGATTACTATTATTATTATTATTATTCTTTAGCTATGGTAACAAATAACGGTATCCAATGTATCTATGACTTATGATCTCATGGATTTGGTTTCCTAAGAATTACTACCAACAAAAAAAAAAAAAAAATTGTCACATAGTGACGCTCTGAACCGTTGCTAAAACTTAAAAAACTGTCGCTATGTCTCAAATACTTATACGACAGTCAATAAGGCTATCCCGACAAAAAATTAATCTTCATTAAAAACCCTTGTCGGTATAAGATCTATGTCGATGAAAATTCGACTGTCGGAATAAGGTTAAGAGTCTATATTCACAATAGTAGGTGTCGCTAAATATGTCACCATCGCTATAGAGACTGTTGGGATAGTTAATTTAATTAGGTCTATGTTGACGTTCAGACTGACAGTATTCATGTATCGATTTAAACTGTCGGTATAGGATTTACTTTTAACATATTTTATTGCACTTACAGTGACAGCACAAACCAACTATATAGAGTATGATTGTATAAAGGCTATGATTTCTTCGTACATTTACCAACAGTCAGGTCTGTCATCACTGGTCACATTTTATTATATTTTTAATAATTAATATTGATTTATTTATAATTCTAATTTAATATATTTAATATATATATATATATAAAGTAAATGTATTGCAAGAAAGTGTAAAATATTTAATAATATTAAAAATAAAATTACAAATATCATTATATCTTTATCACAAACCAAATACATAAAGTAAATAAGCCATCCAAACACAGATAAAATGTCTTAATTATATCTCTATTTCAAACTAAACAGTCATAAATTAAATAATCCAAACACAGTCACATTCCTAGTTGGACATATTCCTATAAAGCGGCATCTAAAAAAATTTGAAATATATTATATTATACAATTAGAAGCTATTAAATAGTGAAATCAGCATAGAAAAATAAAGTAACAAAGTAGTATACCATTTTCATTTTGATTAAGTTGGTGATTGTAATTTAAAGAACGAATTCTTGTAGTTAATGACAAATTTAGACTATAAGTAGCATCAAGTACCTAAATATTAGAACGAAAATTGTGAGGTCCAAGATTCATGGTTTTGAATAAATTATATATAAAAGCCTAAAATATATTGCCTCTCCATTGATCACGTGAGTGACCTAAAATAAATTTATATTGACTTTTTCAATTAAAAATAATAAATTTATAAATTTGAATATTTAATATTGAACAATCTTTACATATTAATGCATTTATTAATTTAATTATTTATAAAAATACAACTTCATATTTTTAAAATAAATAAAACGACGAGTATTTATATATGACATACATGAAAGGCAATAGTGTTATTAAATGTACAAACAGAGTTTATTGTTGTAAAGCAAATAATTTTTTATCCATGCTACGTAAGTGTCGCATGTTTGAGAAGAGAATAGAATTTATTTATAGTTGCAAACTTTTATTATTGTTTCACTTTCATTCATAATTATTTTACTTGCATTCATAATGATTAAATATTATATTTGTTATCTGCTATACTTATTATTTTTTTCATTTTCATTTATAACTTTTAAATGTTGCATTTATCATTCTCGATCTTTTAAAGATTTCACTACTCATCTATTACCTTTCAAAAACATTTTATATATTTTTCATAATTCTCCAAATTTAAAAGTTGAGGATGTCTAGTAAATATTTGTAACAAGCGACATATGGTTATAGATACCTAATTTTGTTAGGATCTCCATGCAAGCATCTCAAGCCATCATCAAAGCCATTTGCCCATGATCGGGTCCAATATCTATCATCCCAGTTGAAGACAAAGTGATTGGATAGCCAAAATCAAGCAAAACTTGCAAAATTGCTTAAATATTCAATACCTTGTCCTAAGGTCTTGATACATAGGCTCCAACATTCAAAATCTTAAAAATTTAGGGTGTGTATCGATAAATTATGTCAATGTATCAATACAAGGTCTTAGTAGTCCTTAAAATTGTTTTTTTGGGGCCCTAAGGCATCGATACATTGCCTAATGTATATGTTTGGACAATTTATTGATACATCATGTTAATGTATCAACACATTAGGCCAATGTATTAATACATTGCTCAAATATTGAATGCAATGATACACTGCTCAAATGCATCGATACTTTGGCATTAATTTGAAAGTTTTATGGCATTTTTCTTTAAACTTCCCATTAATCTTCTTAATGATTTTTTTTACATAATTATTGTCCTAGAAATCATCCAATTAAAGGCCAAGCCATGCGAGATTAACTTTAAATGAAATGCGATGATTTACCAATCAATTTATTTATTTGGGATTAATTTCATGCAAATGTGGTTAGGTAAAATTTTGATATAAATTAAAGAAGACCTACTAAGCAAAAGATGATAGGTCTAGGTGGCAATTTCTGGTGAAAATCCAACTTAAGCATGGGCATTTTTGAAATATTTAAGGATTGGTTCTGATGGTAGCCAATGGGAAGTTTTCTTGCTCACCTTTCTAAGAGTCTTTGGCCAATTAGATTTCAAAAACACATTAATAAAAACTCAATGGCCACATTTGAGTTAATTTTAAGGCATGAAAATACCCTTTAGATACCCTAAAAATGGCCAGCCTCTTTGATTTTTTTCATAAACTTACACACTCTTATTTCTTATCTTCTTTCTAAGAAAACCTAGCATTAGAAAAATACTAGCAAAGGAAAAAAAGAGAAAAAGCAAAGAAAATATCAAAGAAAAAGGCTAAAAAGGAGAGAAAAAATAAAGAGGAGTGAAGCTTCTAGGTATATCCTCCCTTTTTTGGCTTTATTTTTATTCTTTGATGCATTTTTAGTATGATCATTCCATCTAAGGAAGCCTTTCGTGTTCACCATGACCCTTTAAATTTCATGCATTTTTCTTTATTTTAATGTTCTTAAGCTTATCACTGATGTGTTTGCATGATTATTGAGTAATGAAAACCCTATTTTTTATGCTTCATGATTTCAGCTAGCTTATTTACTATGCCTTGATATTTTGCTTCATCATCATGCCATGTTTCATGCTATATTATTGTTCATCTTGCATATCATGACTTATCTATGTTATTTCTTGTGCTTATTTGATGATATGCTTGATAAAATGCCTCTAATATGTTTGCTATATTAGGTCTTGATGACTTGATGATATGTAAATGTGTTGAGATCATGAAGTGTTTGATGAAATGCATGTGATCCTAAGTGTAGATCTATTTTTTTTTTACAAAAGACCTCTCTAAGATTAGCTATGGTTAGTTTAAACAATAAACTAATCATGGCTCATGTTTTCCACCATTTGATGTTATCAAACAAAGGGTAAGTGAAGTTTTTAATGCTTGGATTCAGGGCTGGAAAAGACCATAAATATTCTTTTTTAGGCTTACCCCAAAATTGATTTTCAAATCCTTAAATCCATAGGCTTGATTGTGAGTCCTGTGATTAATTGGTGAATGGCATGTTTAATTAGTCGTTCGAGTGCCCCCTAGCTTAAAGGCTTAGAATGGACTTATTAATACACTAGCATCAACCCCTGTGATTAGACATTCGCATTTCTAAAACATAATTTGAGCTTAGGTAATCCGAAACTATAAATCCCCTATTTTAACTACAAACAATAGTGGTAGGTCAAATTAAAAATTATTTTCCAACTCAAAATGACTTTTTAGAATTTTTCTAGGAATTTTCCTTAAAGAGATTTGAATAATATTTCCAGCGAGCTTCTTTTTACCTTGTTCAAAATCGGGATGAAAGGATTACATTTTTTTAATCATGCACTATTTGGGACCCCAAATGCAATGATCAATGCTTATTACCAAAGGATTTTTGTGAATTTTTTAATATTTTCCTTTAAACTAAATTTTTCAGTGGTATATTATTTATGACTTTTTAAGTTCGAATGAATCTGGGACAATTTTTCTATGATCATTATGCCAATTCCCTTGTTTCTACTACTAGTGTTGCATTGAATCTGCCTTTAAACAATACTAGGAAATGATTTTCTAGGAATTTCTCACTACTTTTACATAAAACCTACTTTAGCTACCTTTCTAACTCCATATCATTTGTCTTGTTTAGGTTTCATTTGAATCGAAAATAAATTTGGGAAGTCCGACAATGCGAAGTTATCTCTTATTTTTGGCAATTAGTATAAATCATGAACTCCACCTTTCCACACTTTTAAGGCATTCGAATGCCTCGTAAGGACTTTGGTTATTGCCATAATAGGTTTATGGATTATGCACGAGTCACATTAGGCATGGTTCAAGGCTCCATAATTTTTTTTAAAAAAAAACAATCAGTTCAAGTTTCAAGAAATTCCTTCAGTTTTATACTAAAATTCCTTGTTTTTTACCAAAGTCACCAAAATTATTTTTTTCATATCAATTATTGAAATTTTTGTCAATCGGTAACAACTTAGGTTTTCAGCCTCGTTTTTCAAAATCTTCCAAAAAATCAAGATTTTTTTCCTCCTGAAGTTTTCAACCCACTTTTAGTTTCCATGCCTTAATCACTTGAATCCAAACTTGTCTTTAAATCATCAATCAATTATTTCTATATAAACAATGACAATCTACGGATACATTCTCGATCAATGCTCTTTTCCATGCTTTAATTTTGTGAAATATTTATTATAATTATTATGGGTTACTATTTTTTTCCTTTGATGATGATAATTATGCATCCATAAATTTCAATTAAATATGTTTTAAAGTCATCAAAGGCAGTGTTTCGAGTTAGGGCCTTTGAATGCCTAATTCGAAATGCTTTTTTTTTTAAACAAATTAAACTGGAAAAATCATTTTAATGAAAACTCCATGCTTTGCCTTATCATGGCAAGAAGTATAATGAATTTTGATTTGTACAAAAACTAGGTTTCTTACTTCAATAAAATTCATTTCAGTATTTAAAGGGTTTATACTAGAATAATTCAATTAAAATTAAGAAAACTAAAATCGAGATAATTTATGGCTAGATGGTACCAATTTAGGGCATCATGGAGATGTTAATCCTTCCCTGCATATAACCAACTCTCAAACCCTTTTACCATCTCTAGTTTACATACAAACTTTAAAACTAATCCTTTGAGTTTCATAACTCTAAAAGGATCAGTTTTAATAAATGTCCATCAAAATTGGCCTAAATGATCTATGAAAAATCTAATTTTCTCAGCTATTCTATAGTAGCCATAAGAGTATAGTCGGATAAGCGAATCATTAACAATCACTACAATAACACAATTTGTTAGTTGGATGCTTACTAGGATAGTGGCATTACGATAGTAGTAAATATAAATTTAAAAATATTTGATGAAATTAAAACATTAAAAAAGATCTTGAATTGTAAATATAAGTTTCAATGGTCATAAAATATAATGAAAGTAATAGGAATTCGTATTCCCAGTGGCATTCGACCTCATGCAATAATAGCATTTAAAATTTTACTAAATGACATAATATGGCAGTGGAAATATTAAACATGGCAATAGCTAGACTTCTCCACTGATCTTTAGGAGGAATTTAGATTAAAAAAAAAATTAAATCACACATATATAAAGGGACTACTAACTCCTAGATAACATAATCTAGAGTTAAATCCAATCCAAGAAAAACTGAAGGTCGGTGGCTTGGTGTTTGATATGATTTATGAGGTCATGAGCAATACACTTGTCTTGCTTCCAATAGTAATCCACGAGGATGATAATAAAAGCCTTCTCTCAAGGATTAGCGATTATCAGGTGCTAGCTAGAAGACTCAATGAGTCTCAACTAAAAGATGATCATGAACTATTTCTTCATTGATGTGATCTAAAAACACTTCTGGGATTGTGACTGTGCCAAAGAAAAAGGAAGAATGGCATTGTGAAGAGGTCTAATGGTGGCAGTAAGGTGGATTTCACCTTTCTTGGGCACTGACAGTTTGAGAGAATAAAAGAGAACAATTTTCTCAAGTTTTTCTAACCACTCACAAGTGTTTTTATTTTACGACTTACGTAGCTATCCACTTACTTAATCCTTGCCTTCGCCGAATTCAATTTGAATTATCTAAAGGAGTTTTGATCAAAATTAAACTTATTTTATGAGTGAATTTTGATTCCAACTCTCTTTTTACTATGATGGCCGAACCTAGCACATAAAATAGGTTCTAAGGAATTCAGTCAAGGCAACATGAGCCTAGACACAATTCTAGCTTGGTGCACCATAGATTATATAGCTAAAGTAGGTTTCTTTAGAGATTTAATCTAAATTAGTATATTTAATTTATCTAATAAATTAATTAGTTTATCTCATATAATTATCATATAATTAAATACAAGATAAATAGATAGTAAACTTTTAGCTAAATTGAATATCCTTTTATGAATATTTATCTAAATAAAAATTCATAAATTAAATTAAAACAATTCAAATTTAATAATAATCTTATTAATATTAATTATATAAATATTTGATAACATTATCCAAAGATTTTTGCTAGGACATTATCCACCATGTATTGTCTTAATTTAGACATTATCGACCTAGACATAGTATCAATTTAGACATTATCCAAATAAAACAATCTTATCTAGTATGTTTTAAAAAGACAATAAAATCATAGATTTCACACAATCTAAACTTTTGTCTTAAATTGATTCTTAACTGAACTTTTCTTAATTAAATCCCAATTTTAATCTGATAATATCATCCTATTATGTGTTACCTATTAGGTACTCAACAGCTTGGCAATGAACATAATTAATCTTATTAATCACGTTCATAGATCAAGAGCGGATCTAGTAATCCATAATGATCACCCAAATTTTGAAGAGTGAATGTGACCTCATTGAAACCTTTTAGCAACTAGCCTATTAGTGTAATGGTCCTTTCACCATAAATCTTGGAATCAACATGAGGCAATTCATGTTTGATCTTGCAACTCAAGGTGAACGATCATGAATCTACGAGGAATGATTCCTCATAATTCACTATGCTCGGGCCAGAGACTTTAATATGATTAACCTTAGTCAAGATCATTCAAGATATGTCTTCAATGTTACTTAGAATGGTGAATCCTCTTTGGATCACTCATTGCTTTATAAGACCAAAATATCCTCTAGGGTACCTTTGACTTGAAAGTGTCCTAGTAACTCTAAAAGGCTTTGTTTTAATGCCAAATTACCAAAATACTCCTAGACTTCGATATGAAAGTATTTTGGTAGCACTCAAAAATAGTCTAAAATGGTGAACCTATCCTTAATGTGAACCTTCAACATGAAAGTATCCTAGTAATGACATAGGTCTTGGTTCTAATCTAGAATTACCAAAATGCCTTTAGGGTATACCTTCTACTTAAAAATATCCCAATAGCTTGAAGGACTCGAAAATAATCATAGAAGGATAAACCAAACCTAAATACATATCTTTGGCATAAAAGCATCCTAATGACTATATCAAACTCAATTTTAGTAAAAATTACTAAATTACCGTTGGGGTATACATTTGACATAAAAGTATCCCAGTGATCCTAAAGGACACTGAAATTGTAAGAAATGAAATTTTTACACTAGATGGGTAATTTGGATATTAAGATGACCTAAAATGCAAAAATTGCAAGTAAGCCCCTAAACTTTTTCAAAATTACATTCATACTTTTTTAGAGAATCGAAAGAATACGAAAGTTTTATAATATTCTACACCCCGCTTGAGAACCAAAGGAATGAGAAAAAGAATCAAAATACCCTAAATAAGGAAATTTTATGTTAGAAATGACCATTTTGACCTAAAATTATAGGTTTTCCTAATGTCCCTAACCTTTGCTAAATTTGCAAAATGGTCCCTACATAATTAATACACAAAATCAAACATCAAATATATCAAAATCAACATAAAAATCACATGCAAAAATTACAAGGGAGGTCCAGCCAAGCATTTTTGGCCTTAGGAAAAACTTTTTAATATTTACACAAAAATTCCTAAACTTTCTAAAATTACAAAAGGACTCTAAAAATTAAAAAAATGTATTAGCATATGATAAAATGCATAAAATACATTCCTAAATGTATATAAACCATTTGACCAACTATGGAATGTCTAAATTTTTTTTTTTTACAATTTAATCCTAAATTTTTTTATATTTACAAAATAGCCACTAAAATCATCATATACATAAACATTTAAATTTGACCAACATCAATTAATCCACAAAAAAATTTTAACTTAATAATCATATTTCCTAGCTTTATCAAGCACAAAACAACATCATCATGTAAAAAATCATAAAAAATGGACATATAAAAATGTTATTCCAACATATTAACAAGAAAATACCACAAAAAATAACATCCATATGATCATATATGTATGACAAATTAAATATCATAGCACAAAAATCAACATCATGTCAACAACAATGAATTTCATGAGCAAAATTAAAATAATTATGGAGAAAAATAAACCATAATCAACAAATCAAAGAAAATAGTTCATAGCCATTAAGCTTAGCCCTTCAACATGGATTAAAATCCATGAGCTAAAGCATAATTTTGGCTCACCAAAAGGAAAAAAAAAGTGAATGAAATCAACAAAAACTAAAGCTTTTAGAAGAAAATATACCTTAAAAAAGTTTTAGAACTTGAAAAAAAAAGTTAATATTTTTAGTGTTTTTTTTTCCAAACCAATTGCTTTTTAAACGAAAAATCCTCCCCCTATTTATAAGGGGGAGGTTCAGCCAAGGAGTGGAAAATTCTCTTTGGTTGAAAATTTATTTTATTTTTTATGGATATTAGTAAATTAAGATAAGTATGAATTAAATTAATTTTGTCACTTTGTGCCAGTTGTCATATATGACTCATCATTTTAATGATAACCAAGATAAAATCAACTAATGATATGGTTAAAACCAAACTAAATTGGTTAGGGGAAAATTGAAATCCAACTAAACTAGTTTCTATGAAACTAGCTTGCAAAAATTCAAAATTAAAAGATTAAAATTAAAATTAATTAAACTAAAAAATTAGAAATGAAAAGAAAAAATAAGATCACAATAATGAGAAAATCTTGATTGGAAATCTCAAACTCATAAAATTTTACGAGAGAAATCCTTATGAAGAAAAATTAATATATATAAAAAAAATTCAAAACTCAGAAAATAAATAAGAGTTTCAAAATTTGATTTAATATTAATTTAATTAAAATATTTGATGAATTTTAAAAATTTTAAAATTAGAAAAATCCCACCAAAAAAGCTTATAAAGTAAAAAACTCCATATCTTGAAAGTAGGAAAATTCTAAACATATGTTCAAAATTTATAAAATGAATTAAACTCAACACATTATTCAAAATATTAATTTATAAAATAATAAAAGACAAAAACTTGAAATTCAAAATAAATTTTTCCTGAAAAATTTTTACGAATATTATAACCATGATACTGTGAAAAATTCAAATTTAAATCTTAAGATTGACAACTTGATACCTCATGGTAAAAAATGCCAATAAAAAATTTTCCTTGACTATTTCTAATTTTTTAGAGCGAGTATAACATAAATACTATATGGTTATTAGTAAAATATACGATGGTTGGCCTCCCAAATTTTACAAAAAATTCTTGAAACATTTTTAAAAATAGAAAATTTGACCATAATATCATTCACAAACATAAATTTTAAAATTTCAAAAAAATAAATTTAAAAGCTAGTTTTTTACCCTAATATTTGTCTTCTTATCCAAGATCGACCCTTAAAATGAACCTTTTTTTTGTCATGTGCACATGCGACCATTTAAGCATCACTGAAGAGGACTTGAGAATGTCCAATCCACCTTAAGAAGTCAGCCCTCACTGGGCGACTACTAAGTTTTTGGTCTCGGATAGTTTGGACTATTAAGAAAGGGCTGGGACAAAATTCCATGTTAACACTATAAGATTGCCATTCTCATGGTCTTTCTTCACTAATTCTTTCATTTGGTTCTTAGAATATGTCACACATATTTAAGTGCCAACCTTTATATATCATATACCACGAAAAGTGAATAAATCTCAAAACATGTCTATCTATAAAATTTCTTTCCTACTTTGATAATATCAAAGTATTTCTCGCAATTTATGCTCCATTAATCTAGCTCTCCATAAGTATGGCATGTTTGTTTATTATATCATTGGTCTCTATACATAAGAAAGTATAATGGTAATATATGGATCATTTGCCATGATACATCTAATATGATTAAGTCTTGAAATATATTTTACCACATGAGGCCTAACTAGGCTACCTTCTAACAACTTGCTTACAAATAATTCCTTAGGGGTGTCAAACCTCTCATCATGATTGTCTTTATTGAACTAATCAATAAAGCTTTGAATGATTTCAAGAGTGTTGACTGCCATTTACTCCTTTTAACGGTTAGGTCCCTACCAATCATTATCACAATGTGACTAGATCAAGGTAATCTTTATGAACTTGATAAGCTACCTCTAACTTGCTAGGTTTTCCTTGGATATGCCATTCGACTTTGTACTAAAACAATTTAATAGTTTAGGACTAGATAACTAAGTTTGGCCAACATCAAGTAGCTAACTTGGTAGCATAGTGACAAGTTCGTAGTCATTTTAGTTGTTTATATCCTATATGAGTTCTAACATATTTAATGTCAATAACATATAAGAAGTAATCATTTAGTCAAGTTTTGAAATTGGAATGATTATTCTTATTTTTACAAAACTATAGCCTTCAACTCTAATATAAGTTTAATATTTTGAATCTTCATAATGAGTTGGGTGCTCTTTCATTTTTACATAATTTTGAGCAACTCAAAATATTATGTAAAAACTAATTGAGTAGGTAACTTAGTTTGCATTTCTATGCAACTTGAAGATTAGTTAAGTGGTAACTCTTTACCTATATACATCTTATGTATTTCTCCTAATCATCACCTCTAATGTCACATGGTCAAGTGTGACACATCTAAACCATCCATTATTAGTCGAGTATGACCCATTATTCATAACTCAAGCAGTTCAGGATGAAAGGACCTTGAGTGACTTAACAAATCCCCATGGCTAGAACTTGGGCATCTTGTTATGAACAATAGAAGGCGTTTATCATGCTTAGGCATGGACTCAATATTTTATGAGAGATTTTTTTAATTAATATAATTAATTGGGTCTCACTGATTTGATTTGGATTGCATTGCATTCGTATTTATTTTAGGCATATACATATCTTATATATATTTATCAATGTAAAATAAATCAAAGCATGCAATCTTACATGGATGATTTTGGACTTTTATCTAAGTCTAGTTTCCATGAGCCATTTGGAAACTAGTTGGTCAAGACCCTAAGACATCTTACCAAGTCTTCACAAGCCTTAATTATCTCCTGGAACAATTCTTCATGGCATCATCTTCTATTTACATTTTGAAAAAAATTAAATTCCCTAAACTAACCATAGCCTAAATCTAAAACTAGGTAACTCTTACATTTGTGTTGAAGAAACCTTGAGCTACATTTAAGGGGAGCTAAGTAGAGGAAAATTTTATAACCCTAAAATGAAATAAAAATAAGGCAAGGTTTGTAGACCTTATTTAAGATAAATACCATAAAGAAAGAATCAACCATATATTCTTCTAATCATACTAAGTTTTAAGTCCATAACCATTCATCATGCCTTAACAATTTTATAGCATAATATTGTAGAGCTAATATCACATGATAATAATATGCATTATATGTTTAAATGTATATAAACAAGTATTTATAAGAATCGGCCAAAAGATTAACACATTTAACCTAATTCCTAACTTTTAGGAAATATATCTTAAAATAGACACTTACCTAACTTTTAGGTGGTTTGTCTCAACATGGACAAATACTTTATCGCATGCTTTAGTATTTCCTAAATTGAAATTTTAAGAATCAGAATCATGGTAATTCATTTTAATAAACAATTTATAAAAATCCATTTCCAAGTTTTAATTCTTTACTAAAATGCCTATTTTAGGAAACTATATTGTCTTAAAACCTTCCAATTTTGTTTGGCCGTTCCTAACTTTTTAAGAAACCCAACAATTAGATAATGGTTATCTAATCAAACCAGAATCAACTCTTAAATTTTAGGAATCAGATTCCAAATTTTTAGGTACTTTACTCTCACTAGAAAACTAGTTCCTGTGAAAGTCGAACTCTAACAATTAGTGTCTCCAGTGTAGATGATCTCCTTAGCCATGCGAATGCCCTTTGATCACTGCCTTTGGAGGATGATTAGGGACTGTTTTTAGGTGCTAGAAACATGCATTAGGGGCTGCTAGAAGATCGATCTATTGTGGTAATTCAAACGACAAAAAATTGCCATTCATATATGTAGTTTCATGGTGAAACGAGAGTGACAATGTTTGCCGTAAATTTTAGCAATTAAATCAGTCCAAAAATTGAATCTCATTCATCTAACTTGCTGTTCTAAGATGCAGCAAATCTGTGGAACATTTCCACAAGGATTTCTATGTGCATTAGGCACAATAAATCCTCCAAGGTTGCTAAAAAATTCTAGCTTTGAGATTTCTCACACTAAGGTCAAAATTAGCTTTCTTTGAATAAAAATAAATATAAATAATTTAAAATTAATTTTTATACATAATATATTAAAAGACTAGAATATAAAACAATAAAAAAATAATTTTATAGCAAAGAAAAATTCATAAAAAAATTAGCATAGTGATCGCATATTAGATGGGCTAGACAACATTGGTTTTTAATGTTTTGATGCTTATTTAAGCAAATCAATTTAAAACAATTTTTATTGATCTAAACAATTTAATAATGATTAAATACTCATTTAGCATGCAGTCCAAAATTAAGAAAAATTTTACAAAAATTATTTTGCAAAACTTACATGGCCAAAACCTAGAGATCAATGCACATGACATCAAAATGTCAATTACCATGAATTAGGCTATACGTGTAGTCTCTGATACCACTGATGGGAATCCATATTTCTGTGACGTTTAGCCTCATGTAATAATAGCATTTAAAATTTTACTAAATGGCATAATATGGCTATGGAAACGTTAAACATGGAAATAACTAGAGTTCTCTATAGATCTTTACGAGGGATATAAACATGTAGTAAATTAAAACTAGATTTTAACAAAATTAAATCACAAATCCATAAGAATTACCTAACTCTCAGATATTAGAATCTAGAGTTAAATCCAATCCAAGAAAACCTGAAGGTGGATGGCTTGTGTCTGATAGGATCTACGAGGTTACAAGCAAGACACTTGTCTTGCCTTCTATGGTAATCCATACTGATGATAATGGATCTCTATGATAAATGGTTCTCCGATGCTAGCAAAAGACTCAAGAAGTCTTAACCAAATGATGATCACAGACTGCTTTTTCCTTGTCACGATCCAAAAATATTTATGAGATTGTGACTGTGCTAAAGAGGAGGAAAGAATGGTGCTAAGAAGAGGTTTAACGGTGGCAGCAAGGTGGATTTCACCTTTTTTTGGCGGTGGCACTTTGAAAGAGCAAGAGAGAGCAATTTCTCAAGTTCTTCTAATCACTTACAAGTGTTTTAAGGTTACAACTCACTTAGCTATCCACTTAATCCTGCCTTAGTCAAATTCAATTTGAATTATCTAATGGAGTTTTGATCAAAATTAAACTCATTATATAGGTGAAACTCCTTCACCTTAAACAAGTCAATTTTGATTCCAACTATTTTTTTACTATGGTAGCCGAACCTAGCAAATAAAATGGGCTCTACCGAATCCGGTCAAGGCAACTTGAACCTAGACATAATTCTGGCTTGGTGCACCATAGATTATTTATATAAATTAGGTCTCTCTAGAGATTTAATCTAAATTAATCTCTAATAAATTAATTAATTTATCTCATATAATTAGCACAAATTAAATACAAGATAAATAGGTAGATACGTTTTAGCTAAATTAAATATCCTTTCATGAATTTTTATCTAAATAAAATTCATAAATTAAATTAAAACAATTTTAATTTAATAATAATGTTATTAATATTAATATCTAAATAATTAATATTTTTGATAAGATTATGCAAGGATTTTCGCTAGCATGTTATCCACCATGTATTGTCTTAATTTAGACATTATCTATATGGACATAGTATCAATTTAGACATTATCCAGATAAGATAATCTTATCCACTATGTCCTATAAAGACAACAAAATCTTATATTTCATAAAATCTAAATTTTTGTCTTAAATTAATTCTTAATTGAACTTTTTAATTAAGTTCTCTGTTTAATCATCTTTTATTTAATTAAGTCAAACTTAATTAAATCTTGAGTTTAATTCGATAATATCATCCTATTGTGTGTGACTCGTTAGGTTCTCGACATGTTGGGAATGACATAATTAATCTTATTAATAACATTCAAAGATCAAAAGGGGGATCTAGCAACCTATCATGACCATCCAAATGTTGAAAAGTCGATGTGACCTCATTGAAACCTTTCAATAACCAACTTATTAGTGTAATACAATCCTTTCACCATATATATCAGAATGAGCTTAAGCATGGTTATCTACTCATGCTTCAATCCATGTTTAATCTTGCAACTCAAGGTTAACGATCATGCATCTATGAGGAATGATTCCTCGTAATTCACTATGCTCAGGCCAGAGACTTTAATCCGATTAAGCTTAATCAAGATCATTTGAGAGATGTCTCTAATGTCACTCGAAGTGGTGAATCCTCTTTGGATCACTCATCCACTAACCATATGGATCATGCCATTACCCAACTTACCTTTATTTGGTATCCATCCATTGTGGACTAGTTCGTTGTAAATCTAAGTATGGCATTCCTCGTATGAGATGACCTCGTATCACAAGTTTGGGGACTATTTACACAACTAGCACATGAGAACATATTCCATAGACATTTCATTCACTAATACCAAATGGAGTTCTCATACGAGGCATGTTTAGTGAACTTGTTTCCATAAAACAAGCACCCATATGCTATCCCAAGGATCCCATATACTTCAGCTTTTATGAGATCAAAGAGTTGCATGCATCCAGTGCATGGAGGCTTAGCATGTACTAGTCTTTATGCATTGTCAATACCTTATCTTGACAATATGATTACTAGAAATATTTTTAGAAATACAATTTTGATGCAAAGGATCCCATCATCATAATGATTTACTTTGCAAGGCCATCAAAGGCTTCATCCAGTTAGTGTTTGCATGATAGTCAATCACAGTACTAACATGAAGGAAAACCTGTTATTATAAAATAACAAAATGTATATAGTTAATTGGCTATGTATCTCAGTCCCAATCTGATTGGTTAAGGGGGTACACAAACAAAAAGGTCATCACAAGTAGATTTTTACGCCTATGAAGAAATAAATGAATAAACCAAACAAAAGTTAATCATTTAATTAAGATTTAACCTGGATTTGGATTTGCTAAAATAATTACATATTGAACACTCTATCAAATATATTTAACCTAACTAGAAGCAGTTTCCTTAAACCAATTAATATTTCAAAGAAAAGAAAAGTAAAAACTGAAAAGAATAAAAGTGACTATTGTAATATTAACATAATAATCATGTTATGCATCAAATAAAACTATTAAATTAAAACAATGAAATAAAACAAACATAAAGACAAAGCATAGTACTATTTTAATCCAACTCGTCCTACTGATTACTTGGCATTTTTGTCTCAAAATGCAAACCCAAAAGAAAATAAATGGCTAGAAGTCCCGAGAAATTTTCTTTATGTTCAATAAATATGAGAATAAAATTGGGCACAAAGATATGCTACGAAAAAGTACAAAGTTTAACACGAACTTAAACTCTTCCTCGCTACAGCATATATATTCTACATTCTCACTGAAGTAGATGACATATGACATTCTTGTAAACGAATCTACTTGGAAAAATAATTCAGACACTAACAACGGCAACAAAAAATGCCTATGATCATTGGGCAGTGCCTTAAAACATAAAGCTAGTAGCTCCGCTCCATCTTTAAATTCATGGAAGACTCCTTAAAGTTGAAATGACCTAAGTATCTTCAGCAAACACTTCAAATATAAAGTCACGAAATCGTTTAGAGTACTCATTTGGATCCACCCCTGAGATTGAAGTAGGATCGTAATGGATTGATTTATACGCATGTTCAACCTTCTTGGTAATGTCATAATGTTGAAGTATGTCAATGATGCCAAAGAACATTATCACTTCGTCATACTCCCCCGTTTGTTCTCCCACAAGCTGTAATTCACATTCAGGTTTTCTTATAGTTCTTTCTACTTGTGCCAGCATGTTGACTCCCAACTTCATGCTAGCCCACCTGCAATGTTCGTTTGGTCCCTAATATCAAAATGCAAAATCTCTCTCTTTATCCAATTACTAGGATTATGGCATTCATTGTTGTGCTGATTGAAAGGAGTACAGACCATAAGGTAGTTAAATTAATAGTTCAAAATAATTTTGGGCAATAGTTTTCTTTATGAGAAATAAAATTCTGTACTTTGAAAAAAACCCTGAGAACAGGTTTAATGTTATCATATATGGCATGCTTCTCCAAGTTGACTGATTAATTAAAACTAGGAGGAAATTAGTACCACTTAAGTTCAAGGCCTGATTTTCCAAAATGAAATAGATCATGTGTCGTAACTTTTGCTAACAAATAATCTTTGATTTCTTGAACCTTCTAATAACTCAGTTATCAGAAAAATAGAGGCAAAAATCTTCTTTGTAATTAAAAGGGGATATATTATTTGCCACCTTTTCCTTCATTAGCATAAGGGATAAAGAAAAATAGTAAAACAATATAAGCAGTTAAACAATAGTTTTGCTAATTAAGAGGAATTATTATAGAATTTCTTCCATTCTTTTCTTGAAAAATTATTGAAACAAAAATTCTAAAAGACCCCTGTTATAAGTTTTTAAGAAGTGTATGTAGCACTTCCTAAGACATATAATGTTTCAAATGACTTGTTTTTGTCCGAATATTACTTATCAAAATATTCTTTCTATCTTACGAAAAGTCATTGTTCTTTTTATAATTAAGGACAAGCTACTATAGAGGTTATGGACTTGATTAAATAGTATGAATGAAATACAAAATCAAGATATATATAGAGATATTTGACCTCTCAGGGTCTAGAAGAAGTTGATCTGTATCTGTTCTGGAAAGACGAGGATCTCATTCATTCTCAGAATTGCCTGCAACAGAGAAAACAAAACTTGTAAATCAAAACAGAGATTTTAGTGTTGAAAGTATGCCCTTAATTAATCTTAATTAAGAAATGTATTGACAAGACAAAAAGCTTGTGAAAAGATGAAAGTTAACTGGATTTTGTACATCTTTCAGAAGGATTTAGCTCTCCATTAGTTGATTTTCTCTAAAGTGAAGACCCTCCAAAAGACTATAGTCCATAGTTCTCTCTTGTTCAAGAAACTCACAATCCCTGTCTATTTGCCTGTGAGGAGAAAAATATATAAATATTGAAAGTAGTTTATCAAAAAAAATTGAAAGAAAAATGAGAAAACATGTTTACGTTTTAATCTCTAGTTGAAAGGATTTTGAAGCAAAATTAGGGAAAAAAAATTAGAAACTCAATGCCAGAGCTAGGTGCTATATAGTTACTAAACGTGCTTAGTTACTTTAATGTTAAGCTAGTGGAATAAAGCGTCTGGAAAGAAAAAAAAGGGAAAACCTATGTTTTACCGAGAAAACTCTTGAAACCAAGCTTTCTGTAATTTGAATATGAAATTCTTCAGATCAAGGTCCTTAAGTATAGTTGTACCATCGATCCCAGACTCAGGCTTCAACGTTATGCGCCCCAAAGAGATCCTTTCAAGTCAAACCGCCTGTGAATTGTAAACTCAGAGCATAAGAGGTTCCCCATAATAATGAACCGTACCTGGATTATCAAGCTATCATTTGCATCCTTCTAAAACAGTTGTAATTAAAATGTGAGGAAAATTAATATATATATATATATATTTTTTTTTCTCTTTCACACATTCGTGTAAAAAATAGTTAGATTGTATTACTAACCTTTTTTTGAATCGTCCCAGTTAACTTTATGCAATGCAAGCCATAATATTTTATCACCAAAGTGTTTTCAAAGGATCGAACACGACTATAGTATGCTGAAAGCATCCCTAACAGCACCTATGAAACAAATCTAGAGCATTTATTAAACTGGATTTGCAACATTCAAATGCTTTCAAATTATAACAGGTACGACGATACAGAACTCACCTTCATTCTAACTTTTTCATTGTCTTGATCACGTATCGATCGTCATTTGTTAAGTAAAAGAAGCTACCATTTTTACCAGGGGAAGATAGTCCCCTAAGTGCATCTTTTGCACAAATTGATGTCATATAATCTGCCGGATCCACCTTAAACAGCTTCCTCACAGCCCTTTTCACAAATGATGATGTTCGTTACTTAGCATGCGTGGTCTACTTAAGAATTTTTATATGAGACTTTGAACATCTAGAGCAATTGTTCTCATCACAAGAGGTAGTTTAAGAAAAAAAATACAACATCTTCTGTTATTTGCTTGTAAATAATCAACATTGTTACATAATTTAAATAGTTTGATTCATTTTATTTTAAGAAAAATAAAATACTTCACAATTTTTATGCTTTTGGTTAACACCATGAAATAATATTTATAAAGTTATCTGCAAGTTTCATGCTGAGTTCATGTTTCATTTTGTGATTATTGTATGAAATCATAACACTTTCATGACTGAAAATAAATGTGAACTATATATAATTTATTTGTAAAATACCTTACCCAAAAACCATTGGACAGTAATCCTTCCATTTAAATTCGCAAGATTGGTGTGGTAGGGTATATTTGCTGCCTTCTGGAGGAAATCTTGTCCAAATTTTCTCTTTGGGATCAAAAGCAAAAGCCTTAAGATCAGGACTTGTGGCTGGAGCAGGTTTGCCTCTCGAATGCCTAGGTAGTCACTCCAAAAACTGATAGTAAGTGACAAACTCCATATTACATAGAGCATATAATCATCAAAGGATCCAATTTGAGAATTTGATAAAAGATAGAAAAGAAAACGATTGGGAATGGGACAAAAGTAATTTCTTGAAGAATTAGTATATGGGAGGGTAAATATGTGGCTTTTTTACAGAAATGGTATAATTTTTTTTATTTCCCGGGATGCACCGGTTTCAAATTACTTCCAAGAATATGCTTATTTTTAAAATTTATTGAGAAATTGCCACAGGAGATGGTTAGAAGAGGTTGTGTTGGGAACTCGCAATGTATAATCCCATTGAGATGGCGAGTTCTCAATGGGAAAATTTCCCTTTCCATTGTTTGAGGGGGCAATTGGCAGGGTCTATGACCCTAAAAAAAAAAAGTTAGGGTCTTGAATAATTGAGGGGGAGGGGGAAAAGGGAAGGAGGAGCTCGGGCTCTATAAATAGAGCTCGAAGCTTTTTCTTTTAAATTGAAGAAAGAAAAAAATTTTATAGTTTAAATATTGGCATTTGGAAGAAGTTTTTTTTTATAATTTTTGAAGGCATGTTTTATTTTTATTTGTAGAGGTATTGTTGTAATGTTAAAATATAATTAACTTTGTAATTTATTATTATGATTAAATTTAATTTTATTGTAACTAAGGTTTTTATTTGTAAAGTTGAAATTTATTGTCGACAACTAAGGTATGATTTAAGCTTTTTAAATAAATACTTTAAAATTTAATTATATAATTTATTATCATGATTAAATTTAGTTTCATTGTAATTAAGTTTTTCTTAGTAGTTGAAATTTTTTTGAAAGATTAAAATATAATTTTCATCCTCTTCGAAAAAAATTATAGGATAACTACATCTACCACGAGATTTTTTTTACGATGAAATCTATTTATGTTGTAATTTAGGTTTTTTTGTTGTAATAGTTGATTTAGCTTGATAAATTAAGTAATTTTAATGTTAAAAGAATTTTAACTTTTTATAGGCATATTTTCGAGTATATAATGGTTTCATCATCATCATTATCATCATAATCATCATCATCATTGTTGAGATTACAAGAAATTTATATATCGTGGAGGGTATTATGTGAGGTACTAAAATTTTATTATCTTTAAATATTACGAATTTAGAATATTATAACTAATAAATTAATTACTTTTTGATCAAGATTATGATCGGGAGTTACGACTGCGTAAAATTGCTTTGGAAGAACCAAATGCATATATTGTAGGTTATCTAAGGTCATATGGATTTTACTATGCAACTTTAGTGAGAACCCCACAATATGTGCCTGGACTAGTAAAAACCTTGATTGAACGATAGAGACTCGAAACACATACATTTCATCTATCATGCGGTGAATGCACGATCACCCTAGAAGATGTTGCACTTCAGTTGGGACTACCAGTTGATGGCTATAGTAATAGGGGGAAGCCTCTTGGAATGGGGTGAGGTGTGCCTTGAATTATTAGGTGAGATCCCTCCAGCTGACTATTTAGAAGGGTCAAGGCTTAAAGTAGTTTGGTTAGAAAGAACTTTTGCTATACTCCCAAAAAATCCAACTATATGAGGTATAGAATGTGCTGCTAGAGCCTATATTTTATGCTTAATTAGAGGAATGTTAATGCTTGATAAATCTAGCAATTGGGTTCATTTAATGTATCTTCCATTTCTGCGAGATTTTAGGGAGGTTGAAAATTAGAGTTGAGGTTCAGCCTGTTTAGGATTCTCATATAGGGAACCCTCTGGGGCCACAACTAAATGCTTGCGTGACATAGGTGGTTGTCTATAACTATTACAATTGTGGGCTTGGTATCGAATGCTATTTCTTGCACTAAGAGTTAGTGTACAGCCCGCATACTCTTTTGCATTAAGGTAATAAACCTTAGTACTTCATTTATATTGTATTAGATGTAGAGGTTATACTAACATTAAAATTATTAAAAATCCATATATATATTTGAATAGATGGTGCTGTCGAAAAGATTATAAATTTACCCAAGGGAGCTCAAAAGTATCAGAGGAAGACTTGAATGCATCACCTCTAATACGGTAAATGTTTTAATGTAGTTGATTAAAGTTCATGTGTAGTTAACCCAATAGATGGCATATTGTTCAATAATAATTTTTATGTATTTTTGCAGTTTTTATGGATGCCATATTGTTCTAATAAGATATTGGCCTGCCTTCCAATAGAAGCATACAGAAGTAGCCACATTTGGCGTACAAATATGGCATTGATATGCTTCCAAGTTGTAGAGTGGCACCATATGATAAGGTCTTAAGCCCATTTGGGATGCAACAACCAATCCTTCAAGCACCTCTGAACCTTGACAAAGTTCATAAGATTGACATGCATGGTAATCGTGCAGAGAACTGGGCCGAAAAGCATAAAAAATGGATTCAGTTTTGGCAAAACCGTTTTATACTTATTGCTTCTAGTTCTAAAATAACAAATAATAATTTCAAGCCATCAAATGAATACATGAGCAGGCTCTATAAACAAGGTTGACCTTTTATTTTTTATTGTCAGGTGTTAGTCAGAGGATGAGGCAACCTACTTTGGCGGATGTTCACAATGTTAATGCACCTAGGATGTCATTTAGTGATCCTAAACTAGAACGTGATCTTGGATTACCATTCAATCATCGACATTCTTTTAGTCATGTAAGAGATGATGATAAGGATAGGTGTTATCAGCCGGAGCCACCAACCAATAGGTTAGATGCCAACCTCTTGATGCAGACTTCAGTCCCAGCATATCTATCTACCATGTACCAATTTGGTACTCCAGTTTCAGGTACGAGTACCTTGAATCTTTTTTATGGTGCAGCAGGTGCTGCCTCCTTCAACAATTGAAATAAATTTTTAGGAATGACAGATATTGGTATCTCTATGAGTGGTGGATTTAGTGTTTCAGATATTGCAGATGAAGCCATTCAAGAATAAGCCACTTAAAAAGAAGCTTGATGATGACAATAAGAGGCCGAGGATGTCAAACTTGGAGTACTCATGGCAATGAAATTGAAAATATTGAATGACGATTATTGCCACCACGTAATAGGAGAGCTCCATATTATTGTTCAACACCACGCAAAAAGGCTCTTCGTCAATAGAGTTTCATGTGTAGTGATTCATTTAATATGTATTTTTATCATTATTGTATGACTGTACAATATGTATTTTTATCATTTAAAAATTTTTGGTATAATTTCTTTTTTATCATTTGTGATCATTGATAAAACATGTTATATAGAAAATATCATAATATATTTCTTGAAACCTAAAAGATCTTATATGGAAATTACAAACCGTACAACGAATTCCTTCTAACATGACAGAAAATATTTGACTAATGCCTAATAAATTTCTTGGAACTCAAAAGATATGATAGATGCATGGGGTATCAGATTCTTTCTGACATGACAGAAAAAATATGATTAATGCCTAATAAATTTCTTGGAGCCTGAAAGATGTGACAAATGCATGTGTTGGAACCTAAAAGTTATGACAGATGCATGGGGTATCAGATTCTTTTTGACATGACAGAAAAAAATTACCAATGCCTAATAAATTTCTTAGAACCTGAAATATGTGACGGATGCATAGGGTATCATATTCCTTCTGACACGATAGAAAAAAAGATGACTAAGGATATTAAAGTGTAAAAAAATGTGAAACTAATGCATAAATTTTTTTACTCCATTATAAATATGTTAGTTCATTACTCCCACTTTCATTCACTTTCATTGTCATATTCTTTCCAATTTGTGCGAGATTTGTTTGTCGAGTTTATTGATAGTGTTTCTTTATTCTAGCCTTTGTTGTTTCCTACTAAATGTGAATTTGACAAGATGAGTAATAGATTCATCGCACTTGTCTACTTTGATGGACAAATTTTCCATGGTGAAGAAGTTGTTACATTCCAAAATGACCATCTAAAAAGCATTGGTGTTGAGGAAGACATCACAATAGAGGAATTGAAGGCCAAAATTCATACAAAAATCAAAGCTGGGAATGGAAGAAAAGTATCAGAGATTAAGTATAGACTTCCTATCTCTATGGGGAAAAGATGTGTTCGATATAGAAGTTTCCCAGTTGAAGATGATGATAATGTGAAATGAATGTTTGATGCCCATCAACAATTTCTTAATGTTGGCATAATTGAGTTATATGCTAAGCTAGAGAATGCTAATTTTGATGGTGGGCCTTCAAATATCCATACCACATGCAATGTATTGACACAAATGTCATGGCCATTTAACACTCTCATATGTCAACCTCCTCTTGATGCACATGTAGTGATGAATAATTTTGTTGAATCCTTGTATTATTCATCTGTGCCACCAATAGTTCCTACCATCGAAAATGATGTGCCACACACCTCTATGATGACAAAGTCTCTAATTAAAGGTGTTGAAATAGAAAGTGGAGGATCAAGTTCATTCAATATTGATCTCGATCCTGATCAGTCATCTAGACCCACTGTGAATATGTTGGAGATTTTAGTGAGCCAGAAGAGTATGCAAAATTTGATGACAGTGATGACAATAATGATTCTGACCTAGATGTTGCAGCTAATATCAATGTTCATCATTTGTCATCTACTATTGGAGGTAGTGGTCCTCTTTGTCATCCCATATGTGCACCCTCAATTTAGACGCAATGCACATGGCAGAATTTCAAGAATATGCTCATACCTTAGGTATGCCATCAACCTGGATCCATCTGTCGGTGATCTCTATGTTGGGATGCGTTTGCTACAAAAGAGGCAGTGCTTTTAGCTTTCAAGCACTCTGTAGATTACAGAGTTTTTGAATCTATGCCAACCAAGTATCACTGTAAGTGCAAAATGTATGGCACGGGGTGCAACTAGAGTAGAACGACAATGTTGTTAAAAAAGAAACAAGTTTGGGAGATTAGAAAATACAATAGCCCTCATACTTGCACATCTAGATGAATTTCATAAGATCATGTGAAATTACATCGTAGCATGATTTGTCTATGCATTTTATCTTTGGTCCAAGCAAATCCAGCCATTTTTGTTTCAATTTTGGTCACAGAGATATGAAATAGGTATGGATACATGACCTCCTATAAGAAAGCATGGATGGCAAAGAAAAAGGCAATTGTTTGATTGTTTGGTGATTAGGATAAATCATACAATGATCTAGCAAAATGGTTAGGTGCAATGCAGCAGTTTGTTTTTGGCACAATAGTAGAATTACAGACCGTACTTGTATACAACGGTCAACTACTAGTGTAAAGTAAGCGTATTTTCCATCAATTTTTTTGGACTTTCAAGTCTTGCATTGAAGGCTATCCATTTTGTAAGCCTATTGTGCAAATAGATGGTACATTGTTATATGGAAAATACCAAGGAACATTGTTATTAGCTATTGCACAACATGACAATTGAAACATTGTACCAATTACCTTTGCAATCATGGAAGGTGAGACAAAGGAGGCATAGTCATTTTTCTCTGCAATTTACATAGATATGTTGTTACACAACCTGACATTTGCTTGATTTCTAATCGACACGAATCCATCAAATCTATCATCAGAGACTCAGGTAGTGCATGGAGACCTCCACATGCATATTCAGCATATTGCACTTGACATATTGCAATTAATTTCATGAGAAGGTTTAATAATAAGGACTTGCGTCGACAGGTTGTTAACATGGGTATATATTCGTAATTATGATTATTTAATCTCTTACAACCCTCTCAACTTTTTTTTATTAACAAGTTATTTATAAGTCCGTAAATTAACATATGATTTTAATAGCGTACAAGTTTAGGCAACCTCATTTTCAGTGGTACTATGAAAACCTTTATGCGGAAAATGTAGAAGCTACCGATTGGATTGATAGGATCCCAAGGGAGAAATGGGCTCAACCATATGATAAAGGAAGACACTATGGACATATGATAACAAACCTAGCTGAATGTATAAATTTAGTATTGAAGGGAACTCGTCATCTTCCTATAACTACTTTAGTCCAAGCAATGTATTTAAGGTTGGCTGAACTATTTGTTAAGATAGGGAACAAGCAGATAGCAATGATGGAGGCAGGCCACACAAACTATGAAATAGTCACTGATGCCATGCGAGAAAATCAAAAGAAAGCTAACCCCCACATTGTTTATGGGTTTACGTGAGCAAATCAATCTTTCTTGGTTAAAGAGTTAGGAAACCCACAGAAAAGAGTTCGTGGCTTCAAACTAAAAAGTCAATCTTAATAAGAGATGGTGTGACTGTAGAAAGTTTCAAGCACAAAGGTACCCCTGTTCACATGTTGTTGCAACTTGTGCTCATGTCCATATAGATTGCATGCTGTATGCGGACAATGTTTATAGACTACAGACTATATCCAATGTCTATCGACATGAGTTTCAACTAGTTGGGCATGAAGATTATTGGCCGGAATATAATGGTCCACAACTATGTCCTACTCCAGAAATGCCGAGAGATCCAAAAGGTCGGCCAAAATCAAGTCGTATTCATAATGAAATGGACCTTAGGGAAAGATGCCAACCAAAGCATTACGGATTTTGCAGGAATGAAGGCTATAGCTATAACAAATGTCCTTACGAATTCGGTACCTCGAGGGAGAGTTCACATCAATAATAATGCTATAAATGATTTGCTAATGTAAAATTTTATACTTATATAAAAATCGAAGTTGTTTAAATTTTTATATTCGATTTTCAAATATTAGTATATTTATATCTGTACTAAATTTAATATACTCAAACAATATACTTAAAACTCATAATAACTCTAAACTATTAGCACATACGTTATTATTATATCAAAAATAAAAAATCTATAATATTTATTCAAGTATAAACTTAATAAAATTGTATTGTATTTAACTATAATTAAAAAAAATAAAATCGTAGTCTTATAATAGCAAGATGAAAAAACACTATAATTTTATTATAGTTTAAAAAACGTTGGAGAAAATTATGTTGGGAACTCACCACCCCATAGGCCATCAATGGCTAATGCCAAAATGTTAACAACTCACCACATTCCATGGCGAGTTCCCAACTTGCATTCTTCTCGCCACATTCCATAGCGAGTTCACAACATAGATTAAAATTTTATACATTTTGGAAATTAATTTCAAAATGGCGTAAAATGAAAAATAAAAAAAATTTTACATTATTTGTATAAAAAAACCTAAATATGTTCATATTTCGTTTATCAAGCTTTTACTAGAATTAGTAAGGCTTTTATTCATCCATGTACTTAAATTATGTCTTTAGTACAAAATATAAATAAATAGATTACAAAATATAAATGTTGCAAAATCACAGTACCTTGTTCTTATCAATTGTAATTTTCATTGAAGTATTGGAATTAAACAAAGTTACTTAAGACTCTGTATAAGGATTAATATCTTTACATTATATATTGAACTGAAATTTTAAATTGATTATCTAAGGAGCATAGGGTTTTAACCAAATACTAAAGAGTTTAATTTAGTTTTGTATCATTATAGGATTATTAAGATAAAATAAATAATACTAGGCTCCATAAAGGATATTTTGGCTAATTAAACTTATATCAAAGACTAGTCACCTAGCCAATTTTGATTTTTACTTATTATAAGAAACAAGGTTTCAAATATTATAATTAATGTAATTTTTTGTCTCAAAGTGTCCCCTTTTCTTAAATTGATCTCAAGTTATCCCTTTTGGATTTCTATCATGTAAGCAGTAAGCTAGAAGAATTATTGTCCTTACGTTTATCACAATCAAATGGAGTTTTCAAATTCATTCGAATGCTTTATTTGAATTATGTTGTTGTTTTATCATTCTAAGGTTGTTTTGCTATTCTTGTAGGAAACTGAAAACGTTCACAATTAAAAATGAAAGATTTCTCCCTTTGGATAGGAAAAAGAAGATGGAAAAGAAAAAAATTATCTTTTATAATCCAACATTTTAAGTCTTTTTATACTTCAATCGTAGCAACTAACTAAAGCTAATGAAAAAAAAAATCAACACTAGTTTTCCTAAATTAATGACAAGAAGGTTGTTGTGTGATATTTATAACTTAGATAATGAAGTTCTCGCACAATTATTTAAGCATCTATATGGTTTAAGATGAGAAAAAACAAGATAAAGAAAGAGAAGAATACTGAATATAGAGAATGTCACCTGATTCCCAATTGTAAATTGAGCATAAGTTCATAGTTTTTATGCCCTATGGATATTGTTTCCCCTTGTCTTTTTCCTGGTTTTGGTGCTTTCAATGGCAACTCAAGGTTAAACTTGCAATTTGTTTCATCATGATGTACACCTAACAACTCACAATCCAAATCTCTCCTCAGTTCCAAATTATTGTTATCTCCATCAGTTTCCCACAGGTTCATTTTATCAAATGGCCTTTCTATGCCCATGCTTACCCTCCCATCAACTGATATTCTCTTTGGTTTGTCTCCACCCTTCGTTGAATACCATATTGCTAATTTCTTTTGTGATGGCAGAATTGAAACCCTTTCTTCAAGGCAAATTTTGTAGTCGGCCAACTCATTGTACACGGTTTTAGGATTCCATTCAGATTGCAGTCGAAGAGGATTCTGATGGATAATATGTCCCATTTTGTTCATCCAGTTCCTTACTCCAATTTCCTACTTAAAAACTTCCATCAGGCTATTGATAAGTTCTATTTCTTTTTGGCATACCATCGTCCCAATATCCATCATACTTATTCCCATTAATCCATACAAAAGTCCCCTTGCCACAAATCACCCCTTTCTTCCACTCCCTGACATAATGGTTCTTATTCTGCCATTGATATTTCCCATGTCCGTATTGTAGACCAGGATGCCATTCCCCATCATACCAATCTCCATTTGAATAATGCTTTATGCCATGACCATGTTTCAAGTCCGTCACCAATTGTCCCTTACAAGTATCCCCATTTGGTCCAGTATATATACCAGTCCCATCCATATATCCGCTTTTGAACTCTCCTTCATAAGTAGCACCGGAGGACCACCTAAACCTTCCTCTTCCCATAGTTTTGCGTCTATGCCACTCTCCTATGTACATGCACCCGTCAGTCCACAAATATTTTCCTTGCCCATTAGGCAAATTGCCATACCACTGCCCAGTATAATAATCCCCGTTAGCTAGAATTTTCTGTAAAAAGTATGCTTCACCAGAAATGCTTACACTTTTACCATTATCATCTTCAAGATCATCATCTGTCACATTTGCTAAAAATATTGTCCCGAAAATGCTATTTGCACGCTTTTTTACCGCTTCTGTTTTGCGCACGGTGGCCTCCCATGCTCTTACAACACCACTTTGCTACTTGTTCATCATTTGCAACTTCTTTTACATGTTACAATTTACATGCTATGTTTACACTGATAACTATAAATGATTATAGATGTATTCAAGAAATCATGAATAGTATGAAAGAAAAATGTCATACCATTGTGGTTCAATGATGCAGAGAAGTAATTATCCAAAAAAAAAAATGATGCAAAGAATTGTGTAATGAGCAAATTGTATGGATCTTACAATATTTCTCTCACTTTTCCTTTTGTTCCGATGAATGGCAACAAACCAAAAACTTTTATTTTCTTTTCAAACCCAATAAAATAAGATTTAAAATTTATATGTCGAATTTATTTTTCTTTTGAAGATTTTGTAGGGTTAAATGTTGTGGCTGGGTACTAAAAATCACGAGTAAATTGTACAATTAGCATGCATGAGACTTGCGACAAATGAAGTGATAAAGTGGAAATTGATCTTTGCATTAATGTGTTTAAAATAAAATTCACTGCATTAATCTTGTTATTTGGTAGCATTTTGACTATGAGTCTTAATTTCTTGTCCAAAGAATGTTAGAGCGAGGAACATAATTCTCTCCTATGTTGTTTCTCTTTGTGATTCAAAGGGTGACTTGTTCATCCCCTACAAACTCTACAAGCCCTGACATTTGGAGGGATAAACGAAACTAAGATGTAAATTTTACTATTTTTAGAGTTATCTTACAAAAATAATTCAAGAAAATGAAAAAAAAAAAAACATTTCTAGTTTTTTTTCTTTACCTTCGAATTCCAATTTATACAATTTATAGGCATTGAAAACAAAACAGTTGACTATTTGATAGCATTGTAATTTTCAATTAATTAACTTTAAAGTAATACCACGACATGTGAATATCCATTGAAATTAATCTTATACAAAAAATCAAGGGAAAATATGCATCTATATATGAGAATACATATATAATGAATAACAATGTTGGCAATAGGATTCTCATTGAGATATTAATTACTCTATTTAGACATTCATTCTATTAATCACGAATGGGTTGAATTGCAAATTTCTATATTAACCAACTATGTATGCATTTAGGATTTTATTATTTAATAATTCAAATTTATGTAAGAGTTAGGAAGCATGATCTAAATACCCTAGTTTGTTTTGTAGTTTGGGTATTATGAATTAGACAAATGCTAATGGTACTTATGAGCACTCATTATTACAGAACTCAAGAGCACCCATTGAACATCACTAAGCTGAAGTTGTTTAGCAATGAAAACAAAAATCAAGCAGTTGTTTTACAGTTATACAGTACGTTTGATTTGGATGGATAGTGTTGTCCAACGAGGGAGGTTTCTAATGCATTCGCTCCTAGCCAACCCTTTTTTTCTTTAATATGTTTCTTGGTGAAAAATAAAGAACTAATTTGGGCTGTGTTACGGTGCAGTGGGGCTCTTCAATGTTTGCCCATTATGATGTAACTCGATGTAAAGTTTTTTCTATGTTTTTGAGTAACTATAATATACTTAGTTGGTTTTTTTCCTTTTTTTTTACTTTCAAGTACAAAGAATGCCTTAAGGATGAAAGACATTATGATGTATTTTAGGTTGAACTGATTATTTATATTTATGTATTCGAGTTTTTCATTACATCGTTGCTATTCTATCTTCATTTCATTTACATGTAAAAATAAATGTAAGCAAATATGGCTCATTGATCGCTTGTGTTTATACCATTAGAATGTTGTATATAATAGACTTTATATGCAGAAAGATAACATTCTAAGGTAAGTAGTCTAAATTCATAGTCCGTTGTCTATGGGGTTAATGTGAGCAATTAACTTATATTAAGAATATTATATCATCTAAATCCAATTTAGGAGATGGCTTGTCTTGGCCATCTAGAGTGGGTTAACTTTTAAGTAGAGACATAGATATATTGCCTAAAAGTGGTGATATATCGAACTAGACCAAAATGCAACTAATCCATTAATAAGTCTATTTACTTAGATTAATTTACTTTAAACGTTCATTGTGTAATTTACTTAATCCAGTGTAAGTAATTGAATCCAGTGTATAACTTGTATACTTCGACATTTCAAAGGCTAAAGCGTCTCGAAGTAGTAAGCAACTAGATCAGTTCATTGGTCTTTAACCTTAAGTTGATTTAGAGTCATAGCTCTTATAAAGAGTTAAGCTTATCCTTTTAAAAAGCATCATACGGGAAGTGAAAATGGATAATGCCTTGGTCATTTGTATGTCAAATGATAAATTGTTCACATGTGGTGGAAGATCATTTTCACATAAAGAGCATAATGGAACTTTAA